>CAWUPB010000860.1:0-284125 GCA_963924115.1 Dovyalis caffra | reverse complement strand
ACTAAATGTTTAACTTGATCCCCTACTACCGAGTGATGCTGACAATATCTCGTTATAATATGTTGGTGAGCTTAGATAACAAGGAAAGCACTTAATATACAAGTAACATCAATATGAGGTATATTAGCATGGGTATATTATGGGTTAAACATAATTGTCACAAGGGCTTAATATCACTTATGATAGCCTTGAGTATAAACATTTAGTATATTATCCGTTGACTTTATTTGGATAACAATTTCTGAATTCCTTATCTCTCTCTGTTTTATACTAGTGATGAGTATGTCCAAATAGGGAGATGGCCTTGTTTGATTGTTAGATTAATAAGGGGTCCAAATATATATTCATTACCATAAAATATATAATTATATATTTAGCATCAACTAATGGGTATAATGTGCATATCATAAGATATCATCTGCATACCATTAGGGCTATACTAAATAGTTTAGGGCATTGGGTATCTAATCTCATTAGGTTGGTTAGCTATTTACCCTAAAAGTGATGTTGACAGAATTTCCCCCATGACCTTAATGACCTGGTTAACTAGTTTAATCATCAACTATATTATTAGATGCATAAGTATAAGGATATTGATTATTTAGATGAGATATCGGTTATTAGATGCATAATTAGTTTAATCATCTCATAATATGCATTAAACTTACCATTTTAATTTTACTTGAGGGGCATTGGAATCCTCATTTGTCTTACCCTCTAATTTAGACCCTTGTTACTTTCCCTTATTAGTAAAGATTCCCTTTAATTTTATAACCTATTTATCCCGAAAGTGATCTCATAGTATTATACCTCATGCAACTATTATATTGATTCATATCATATGATAGGGTATTACTTAAATAGTTATTATGCTTCATTAGTGATATCCCTCAAATACATTTAGTAATTGTAATTTCAATTAATACTCTAGTATACCAAATTTATCTTAGTTGATTAATAGGGGTTCCTCCCCTCCTTTTGAGAGAAGAGAAACGCTAAATGAGTCCACTCAACCATAAATATAATGGTATATTTATGTCTAAATACACAACCTATATTATCATAATAGACGATACTATAATTGGGTGTATAAAAAGTTACTTATATCCACATGGATAAGACCTATTAAATAGGATCAAAGAATGTTCCTATTGATGGTCTATCGAGAAAATAGTGATATTAGAGAAAAGTATATTGTTAGAGGGCTTCTCCATTAATCATAAAATTGTACTTTTCATCATTTATGCTCAATCTTATATAAATATAGTGAACAATCACATACTCCTATGTTCTTGAGGGACTAATGATTTATAAGATTGAGCATAAATGATTAAAAGTATAATTTTATGATTAATGGAGAAGTCCTCTAACAATATACTTTTCTCTAATATCACTTGTTCTAACCTATATTTTATTTAGATATCACACGGTGGGCGTGTTTGGGTTAGTAGGCATTATAATATTAGCCCTAATAAATTCTTATACTTGTTAGTAGGATTTATCAATTGTTTATACATATGATTTGTCTAACGAGGTTAATATTTTGAACCAAAAACTCTCCATTAGATAGTGATATTAGATAAATACATGTAGTCTTAGTGTGGATACTAAGGTAAATGTAACATTCTAGGCCATAAACTTATTCCTATTGTTATCACCTAGTACTTATTTAGAATGATTAGATGAAACACCATATTATTATTGCTACATCACTACTTGAGTAATAACCATATGCCACTTGGTAGGAGACCATGATGGTAGATTAATTACGAACCATATATGGTCTATAAATCGGGATTAGACATATCCTATTGACTAAGAGTTTCACTCTATTATTGGCTAACAATCTATAAAAATAGAAGACCATGACCAAATTGGAATGCTTATCAATTTAAGAAAATGTTGGTAGAGTACACCAATATCCCATTAATTAGATAATAGAATACTAAGACTTAAATGAAAGTATGATTCATGTTTACATATATGATCACGATCTATATCTAAGTATTGGTAATTGGATTATCCTAACCACTAATAAGCCATCAAGTATTTATAAGTATTGTTTATGACCTAGTCTCTGTTTGTAGGTATTATTATATAGCAATAATGAACCTTAGCTTGGTCTATAGTGGCATAATAGGGAATTTTATGAGGGTTTATATTGGTATATAATGGTGAACTCTTTGAGCATTATTTTAATGGACATCGTCCATGTGTAATTATTTTATAATATTATTGGGCTTATTCAGGAAATTATAGTGGTGGGTAAATTAGTCCTTGGTCTAATATAACTTATATGTCTATTAACCTTTTAGCCAATTAACCCCTATAATTAATACTCCTTTGTCACATTGCCTAATATAGCCTCAATATATAACTAATACCTATTGGACATACGGTGATCATATTGTAATAATATTATGAAATATCACCATTATTTAAGGTTAATAGGCCACTTGACATCAATGGTACCATATATTATTCTTAATGTACCTCGGATATGGGTACTCCATAGTACCAAAGAAATTATATAAGAGGGATCGACCAATAATAGACTAATTATTTTGACCTCTTAATGGTAATCACATAGGTCCAATCATATACACTATCTAACAATGTCTCGTCTATTTCCCTTAATCTAAGCTTATGCTATTAGACCAAGCTAATATCCTATCTCTATAAATACTTGGCCTATTAAGATTATAACTTGATCAATAACGACAATTTAAAGGTGTGGTTCTTTATGATATTAATATCATATGCATCTAAGGGGCTACGATTAATGGTATATTACTCTTAACTAGGAGATACTAGAGAGTTGTATATAAGTTTCTCTCCCCATAGTGTCCATAATTCGCATGAATAACTCCACGCTAATTAGGTGTATAAAATGGTTGATGCTTACATTAGGTCTCTTATTGGGGCCTAAGGCATAACCCATATTGGGCCCTTTAACAATTATGATTTAGTCTTTTTAACTAAAATATCTTCAATTAAAGAACCATATTGCTTGTATGATTTTGGCCATATTATAGTCCACTTGGATATAGACTAAGTCATAATCATTATAATCATAGTTTATATCTAGTAATAATTAATAGAGATAATAGAGGCCCACTTAATTTATGCCATTGGAGTATATATTGGGAATATGAATCATAACCTAAAATATAATATGAGAAGTATTAATACTTGGATATTAATTACTAATTATGTAGGGACTATTATTGTTCATATATATATCAAGTACCATATTGCTCTACATATGGGTTAGTATGAATTTAACACATATAGTTTAATGTTCATGATGATGTATACCCAACCTAATTATTCCTACCTATGAACAATAGTTGTATCAATGTTCATATATGATTATTCCCTTATAAAGTCCTTATATTAAGGATAATGCCTTCCGATACATAAATAAGATACCAATATTTTAACTATTAGTCTACCATTTACTCAATATAACTCAAATATCCCTTAGATATGGTATATAAATATGGGGTACTGATCTAGTTTGCTATAGTCTAGTTAGGATCTGGGAGTGCCATTAAAATGGGTGTAATATATGCCATATTTAATATATGGGACATACTTTAGGAAATTATTTGTTCCAAATATAACCATAAACTAATGGATCGAATATTATTAATTGATTCCTCCCAGGCATATAGGAGTCGGGGAGGAATATGAGAATATTATAGAACTAACTAATTCATAGATAAGGGATATGGCCATACAATCAACATTATAAGTGAGTATATATATAGTCACATTTCTAAGCACCGATATATTCTAGGTGATAGCCCATGTTTATTTATGATAGGGAAAGTTGAGCTTTACTATATGTTAAATCAACTAATCCTCGAGCATATTTAGTGAAGGCTGTAGTTACCCTCCCTCCTTAAGAATAGGGTATAGTATTATAGTTTACCTAGACGTATGAGCACAAATTTTATATCTCTTTGATATTTAGTAAATATTTCATCACTATGTTAAGATACCTTCAATTGGCTATTCCCATCCAAGTAGAATAGTTGGTGAGTAGAATAAACTATTATACTTTTATCACTATAATTTGGAGTATACTCCATGTATTAGAATAAGTTCGTTGATGGAGAAGTCCAACAAACCTAAGGTATTGTATCCCTAACCCTTTTGGAAATGGATTATAGTGATAAAAGTGGTAATAACTCACATAAAATGGGTAATAGTGAGATTAATCTTGTGAGAGATAGGGAATTCATGCGGATTAGGATAACATTATGGTGATAACTTATATACCAATTAGGGCCATTAACATAGTTTAGTTAAACATATGGATTATATAGAAAAATAGTCTAGTTAGATTCCTATTTATGAGTTAACCATATTATGTCTCGACCTTGGTGACCAACCTAATAACTTATGCATACCACGATAGTTATTGATCGAATAGTAATTGGCTGATCTCTACCAATATATGTTTAACTAAACTATGCATAGGTCCCTATTTAACTAGTTAGTAGATATCCCTATTAAGGACTCTAGTACTAGGGGTACCCATATCTAAGGTTCATAAAGAGTCGATGGATATTATTTAACTAAATCATATAATTATTTTATCCTTTATCAATGGTATTACCCAAGGGCTATAGAATTATCCTAACCTATAAGGATTACCACATTGGAATATTCATTAATGATGGCTATAATCCCCGTTGCGAGTTAAGGTCAATATATCACCCATGACGGGGAACTAATTTATTGGGTTAATTTTCATTTAATATGATATGCCAAGGTGATTAACCATGCCTCGTATATTATATGACCAAATCATATCCCCGGATCACATTTCAACCTCTAATTATTATCTTATTTACCATTTCATATATATAGGAGATTTTTTTTATTAAATATTAGGCCCAATATATTAACTATGAAAATATTAAACTAGATACTTAAGTATATCCAAACATTCTAATTTGATACTATAATATACAACTAGTATAGAGTATTAATAATACCCTTATATGGATTGGACTCTTATACTATCATTTTGGTAAATTCATAACACTAATATTATAAACTATCATATGGATAGGAAAAGCTGTTGAACATTAGTATAATAGACTCATAGAATTGGAAACTATAGAGTTACCCATAGCAACTAGGTAAGACATTAGTGTCAATTTACGAACCATAGTAGGCCTAAGCATAGAATCTATTATGGAAACTAACTAAATAGTTATCTCTATATACCCTATAAGTCTTGGGCCCCGCATAATTGCCTATGATATTAGGCCTAGTAATCCTACAATGATTGCTAGATAAAGGGTTTTAAAGGTAATAATTATAATTGATATGGCTATAAATAATCATCTCTATTTGATTGTATCCCATCATAGTTATAGGCAATCTATATTTAATAGATATGGTCACTTACCCCCTAGTATTAGTTTATTCGTGTACGAGTAACAATATTAGTGATTGATAGGACATAGAAATCAATCATCCCTTTGGGAAATAATTGTAACATAGATTTTACCCTCTTGGGTATATTTAGATATACCCCGAATGAAAGGCCTACTACCTATAAGTTCGATATATTTGGTCCTTACTTCAACCTAATAGTAGCCTCTATTATCTCTTTATAAGAGTTATTAATATATGGTCATTAGTTAGTGGTATGATATCGGTATCTAACTCAAGAACATATTACCCTACTCAAATAATAACCCTTGGCATATCGGTAATTATGACCTTGATACGAATCTTGGGGCCTATCCCAATTAATATTGCCTAAAGAGGATCGACTACACCGACGATATTCGGAATGTATTTAACATATGGTCAAGGATCATACTAATGAGTCGTATACATCTTGATCTTTTATAAATATATGATGCCTTATATCATACGATTAATCATTTTATATCAATTAGGGGATCTATGTATGTGTTGTTCCATTATATCAATTAGAGAGATATAATGGGCCATCCCCACTAAGCATTATTAAAAAATCATTAGGAACGATGACTTGATAAGGAATCGGGTAATCATTGATTATGCTATTACCTATTTAAAATAAGTTATTAAATAGTTAGACCATAAATCGTTATTATAATAGACATTCGCTATATAGTTAAATATTATTAGAGGACTGATAGATAAATACACTATTTAACCCATTAAGATAACCTTATGGTATATCTTGCTTTTTTTCTTTCTATACTATAGGGGTTATACAATAGGGATAATATAATTGTATAATGGAGATATAAAGGGTAATATATATGTCGGCATGGGCATAAGGTTACTATTAGTGGGGATGATATATACTTATCATATTATAACCCACGATAGGTTTGTGAGATTAATGACATGAAATGATATATTAGGGGTCATGTCAATGAGTTTAGTTAACATTATTATTGGGAGTGTACAAATTATATTAGGTCACGGAATGGATCATCGTACTCTAATACCAACCTTATACTATTAGAGATACAATATAGGACTTATAATCACCTTTGAGCCAATTAGCTCGTCGGTAAGATTAGGGTTTTTATATTAATACTAATAGACAGTTATGATAGTTTATGATGGCAAGTTTAGGAATACCCCTGCATCCAATGCTAATTTGTGATAAACCTCTTATAATATAAAGGGCTAATTATATGATTCCCAATATTCTATTATACCCTTAGTATAGGATAGTTGGTTATATAATATTACTATAATTATAAATATAGTAGTGTGTATTAAATTACCTACGGAGACAAATTATAGATATGCCTATATTGTTTTATCAACCTATTTATCTAATATATGATAGGCACATATAGCAATATCGGTAATCAATAGTCTTAATATCCCTTAGTTAATTCCTATTAACCTAGAGTGAATAAGTTTATGGCCTATGGTACACAATCCACGTGGATAAGATCGATTTTCTCTATCTTATAAGTATTATGGTACTCACTCAATTCATTATGAATGAGGTATTTGGTATGAATTAATCATTATAGTTAGGGTTATAATAAATGTTTCGTAAGATGGTTATTTAGAGTGTATCTAGGTGACCCCCTATTAAGGGTCTATCATATAAATGGAATAGCATTTATGTGTTATATTTAAAAAATCTCAAAATCTACTAAACTAATACCATTATTAGGGTTCACCACTATTTAATGGAACAATAATGGGAATATCATAACTCACCCTAATATGAAACTTGAGTAAGGGAAATTAGGATGGGTAATTAAATATGGTAATCTGATATTGTCAAAAGGGTGATTACTTATACTTAACTAGGGGTATATACCCTAAAAAATACCATGGTCACCTATATGTAATATTTATGAGATTCATTGATCATTGTATAGGCTACCAATAACGAGAAAGAATTACAAATTATTTGTTAAAGCTATAGGTATATTGATATGGTATCCCTATTAATAATTAATGGAACAATACTAATGCCCTTATATTGTTCACTTGGGTAGGTGTAAATATTTTTATACTAAATATGGTCTCTCCATTCATTAGGATACACTATAATGATAGGGGTTGGCTATGGGTAACTATAAATCAATAATGATGTATAATATCATGCAAGAGTAGTTTGCTCTATTTAGGTCTACTAATCTTAATGGGCCATTCTCTATTGGAAGGAATAATAGATAATGTATGGACCAACTTAACCGTATGATCGACAAAGGTTCCACGATATATGTCAATGAGGTAACCGGGTATACTAGTGGAGTATATATAAATAGGGCCTTATTAGCGGTATCTCCTAGGATGCCTAGTCCTATCTGTTTATATTTATATGAGCACCATGAAAAGATTAGTAATGAGAATTATATCTTGTTACCAATTATAGCTAATAAGTACACTATAATAGGTCAATATTAAGAGACTAAGCGATGAGTATAGTCTTTATGAGGTCCAAATAATATATGGTATCATCTGTTAATAATCCGACCATAAGCTATTGCCATTAATTATATTCAAATTATGATATAAAAAATTAGAGTACCCCTTAAAGGTAAAATACATATATTCAAATATATTGATTAAAGATTATCCCTTGCTAACATATTATTAAGTCCCTTAGTTTTTGATATGGTGAGGTAATATTCCCTAGCTTAATATATCACCTCCATAGAGATTAAATACTATTATGGTTGGTGATAAGCCATTTATAGCCTATTATACCTTCATAGATTGTACTTTTGTTAATTCATGCGGCAATTGAATTGATTTGTAACTTATTATCCTCAATGGCTAACCTAATATATTGTAAGGTGAGTAGGTATATCCCATGTAACCTCTTCAAAATGTCCTAACACTTATACTAACTATAATGTATTTTATCATAGGGGAGAATAATTCCCTACTATATTACTTAATCGAATTAGTAAAAGTATATATGCATAAACTATATATTAACTAATGTGACACATTATGGATTTCAATAAGTGGACCTTTTTTATCAATGATGTTCATTATATAAGGGTAACGATATGGTAATACCTCCCAATGAATAATGGGGAGGTATTGGTACATTCACGCATACCAAATTATAATTGATAGGGACATACTATAACCTTCGGGAAATTCAGCCACCATTATAAGGTCTCTAGTTATAAGTAAATTACCTCATTGGGACTATGTTAACCATACTTGATATTAACCTTAAATAACAATAATCCTCGGATGAAGGGAGAATATATGGTGCTCTAAGAACAACTCATATATTCATTAGTATTAATATACATATAAATAGATGGTTTCTCTAGTTGATCACATAGATTACTTTAGTGTATATTCTTCAATAAAAATAGGATATCCCTTTCCACAACTCAATCATAATTTAGACTAGATAATATGATCCCTAATAAAATAATTCAGTAACATCAATGGTGTAACTAATTAGGATCATGATTCTTTGATAATTAAATATCAAAACAGTAATAATCATATTATCATGGCTATATTTAAGGCCATCAGAACTATATTTTAATAGTTCATCCGTAATTAGGGTGATATTTACCTAATTAGGTGGAGTTTAGTAGATATCATGACTATTAAACAATAAGAGAATATAATTAGAATAATAATATGGGCTAATAGGGCCTTATTATAATAGAGGTACCCATAATTCTAAGTTATTAGTAGCCCTAATTAAGTACATTATTAATATTGATTCACTTGGTATTCAAATAGTGGGAATAGTGTACTAATGGATTTGGTAAGGTTATGAGGCGGACATTAAATATCAAGAAATATGGGAACTAAATTCGTAGTTTAATGATAATCATAAAGCTGATGGGACCTTAATATATGGGCAAAGTTAAATGGTTCACAATTACTATATTAAGGCATAGATGATGTAATATATTTCAAGTGAATTATAATACCTATTAAGTTAAATAATAAAAAGGTATACTTGGATGAACATGATATATTAGTATGCATTATGAGGATTATTGATATTATCGAGTAGGTGAAGTAGGATCAGTATATTTTAGAGTCACGACTATTAGTATCCCTAACTTGATTACAAGATCCATTAATAGGTCATTTTTAGGATTAGCTAATTTAACTATCCTAAAATTACCTAACTAGGTAGGGTTAACCATATACTCCATTAATATTCCTCACTCTCATTTGAGAGTATACAAGGATTTGGTGATGTTATGAGGCATTAGTAGGGGGCAAGTTCACGATTATAAGGCTAATAGATTACTCTCATATTACGGGCATATTATCCCTTGGTTCTTTATACCCTCAAAATTGAAGGCATAACCAATTTTTGAGCGAAATGAGTTATGATAGAGGGAAATATCTACTAATGGTCACATTCGAAGAGTGGTTGACATGGTTGATGCTTACATTAGAGTGGTAGTTAGTAGTTACTCCTCATAATCTTTTTAGTGGGGCACAATTAAGCTATATATCATTTTATCACATTGTTATATTATCCCCATACATATAGAGGAATAGATAATATTAATTTAGTTACATAGTAGAAATGGAGGGTAATATTTTCATATCCATCTATTATGTTAGGCGTTTACATAACATAAATTGAGTGAATATACCTATCCGTTTATTTATATAACGTAAGTGCCAACCCTATATCGGGGATATCCATTGATATTGTAAGGGATATGATTAGTTAATGTTTCATCAAACGAGTATATTATAGGTTAATAGTTATAGCTATTAGGTCATTACTCTATAGATAGTGAGTAATACTATTAATAGTGAATCATGTTAATACTCAATAGTTATGGCCTATTCAATATTATTACAAAGATAAATCTGACTCTTCATAGATGGTTACCTTATTCAATAGAATTAAGAGAATAGGTAAACATTTGAGGGGATTTATGAATAGTTTAGGACATAACTTATTATATTACCCAATATACACTAGTATATTGATCAATTCCTAATTTACTTTATATTAACCTATATTAACCTCAATTATAGTCACCAAAGTATCCAATTATAAACAGGTTGATTCCCATCCTAAATTAACTAATTAGATCTTAATATTATAAGGATATACCTATTGACACTGAATGTCTATTCAATTTTAATTTAAATATAGTAAAAAATATTAATATGAATAAATAGTCTAATTAGGTAAAATACCAACAATCTATATGGTTATAGTAACATAAGATTTGGTATAAAAGTCATACAATAAGATATAATTACACCCATAACTGAATTATTTCACTCCAATAATCGTTTTAGGCTATAAGTATAGGCTAGGTGACACTAGAAAGGGTAATCATAAACCTTAATCATATAGAGATCATACAAATGATGTAATCAGCATCATATATAGAATATTGTTATCACATTAGGGGATATCCTCTAGTTCAATAGGGGTACCCTATTTGTTCGGAGTTGCCCATATGTATAGGTAAACTATAATACTACACCCTATTCTTAATGAGAGAGGGTACCTATTGATATTATGATCTATCAAATAATCAAAATTATTTGGTCCTATTATAACTATGATCCACTAGTATAGGATAACATATAAGGGACAAGTTGATCTTGTCCACCTAGTAGATTTAGATGGTCTATGTTTGACCCTATACTTATCCTTATTGTATTAATATCATACACACGAGGGATCCCATATCCCATCGGTTGGTATAATTCATCTCTTAAGAGAAGAGAAATACTAAATGAGTCCACTCAACCATAAATATAATGGTATATATTCAAGTAATCTCCAATATCATATGTCCCTAATGATGGATAGGTAAGAGAATTCATTCTATTATGAACATGCACTCAACTATCAATTATTCATAATAATTACTCTATAGTTATGACCAGTACCAATCTCAAATTGATCGAATAATCATATAGTAGTAATGATAGGGGACCATCACTATAATGAGATTTTTTTGACATATAGCTTATTACTATTGAA
The DNA here is from genome assembly GCA_963924115.1 of Dovyalis caffra. Classification (NCBI taxonomy): domain Eukaryota; kingdom Viridiplantae; phylum Streptophyta; class Magnoliopsida; order Malpighiales; family Salicaceae; genus Dovyalis; species Dovyalis caffra. The sequence goes on along the minus strand of CAWUPB010000860.1, from coordinate 272,670 downwards.
TTACCTTTGTAATGGTTATACTAATCCATTGTAACCAATCTAGACATATAATAGTTATAGTGATGGTTAGGATATAATTATGTGAGAGGGTACCATGATTGTCTCGATTACCAATGACTCTCCAAATAGTTATTACTTAAATAATATATGATATCATAATTAATAGGCCAATCTCCTCAATTATTAAATGGTGACTCTTCATCTTTATCCCTGCTTATCTCTTAGACTACATGATTATACTAGGAAATTATAGTAATCCCATGTTTACCATATGAGGACTCATAGTTTATACCACTTGCCTATTTATATCCTTAATAACTATGAGAGGACTCTATATAGGTGTTATGTTTTATATTGCAGGTCATTGTATAGGCTACCATAGATTAAACTAAAAGCATTATGTATGTTAATATTAACTAATGAGGTAATTAATGAGGGAGGGTTCCTATCCTATACGATTGTGAATGAGTAACACCATATCACTAAGTTAAGGGAGAACTATCTTGTGTACCTAGTTAATTACTGCAATTGCTATAGGGACCATTTGGTAAGGGTCATAACAAAGGTTCCCCTCGGGGATGGTTATTTCAATATATTATCATATAGGAGTTGGCTATCAATAATTGAAGATATTTCCCACCTATTATTACAACATAGCAATAATCATCCTTATGCTAGGCAAGATAGTTCTCCCTTTAATCTATTATTCATATTTAGTGTGATGGTGATTATTATAGTTAATATTAGAATTCATTATATTATAATACACTTATCATAGTATGTTATCAAATAATACCTTGTTAGTATGTTATATGATAATAACATGGGACCATATCTTTAATGACTAGGTCCCAAGAAGGGAATAAGGAACCGTATTACTAACTTGCCATCTTAAACTAACCTAACAATGGTAATCATATTATATAATAGTACTACAATTAGTGTACTTGTTTAAGGCCGCCTTATATAGTCTATTAGGTCGATATATTAACTTTTGCTTACAATTATACCTACCAATGTTCAACTAATGGTTACTTGTAAGGACAATTGTTGAGTTAATATCGATGATAATAATCACTAAGGATCTAATCCTCCATGAATATTCCCTTATGTAACCAAATCACTAATTAGGGATTGTACCATCCATCTATTCATCTAACCATGAGATGAAACCATGATAGTAATGGATCACTCCTAATATCGGCCTAAACATACCCATCCATTACTATCAATAGTCGCATAATGATACTTGTTTATGAGTAATGACCAACTTTAATAGAGGGAACCTTAAGCATGAGAAGAGGTACAAGGTTAGTATGTTATATATCTTAAACAAGATTGTAGTAACCATAGAAAAATTAATATTTATATCGGGTATTATCTCTCATTTGATTTCATATTCATTATAACCGAGTAATAGTGCTTGTATCTTATGATTACAACTCATATAAATTATTTACCATAAAGTAAATGGGTTGTAGATTGTACTATCGGTAGGGGTAACTACTAATTCACTATATGAGGTAAAGTTGTTTCATAATAATTTACCTTAAGTATAATACCTTATTTGCCTGATCGTTAATTAGGTGAGGATCGATTAATATAGTAGGCATATCTATGATATCTATAAATTAGTAACGGAGTGGAGTGGCTTATAAAGGGACTTCACTATAATTATACGAGGTTTATCATAGATTACAATTCCCTTGAGAAAAAATAGTTGTTCAAGAATGGTATAACCATATAGACTATTGGGACCATTTAGAGATGGGTAATAAAATAGTGAAGCATAATAACTATTGGTAAATGGTTTCTAGGTTAATTAGATAGACTATAGCTAATTAATCTAACCATTTAAGTAGCTATATGATTACCTTAAAATGATACTGATGGCTACTAGTAACAAATAATAATAGGGATATATATGGAAATAAACAAGATGTTGTATACTTATATAATTCGCTAATTTAATGGTTAGTAGAGGTTATATAATGGCCCTACATTAAAGATTTGGTTATATAATAACTATACGATAGCCCTCTATTTTCCCAAATGTGTATTACCCTTACATAACTATGATTGAGGGATATATATTATTAACCTATAATACTTATCTCATATAATTCCACCAATAATTATGTCCCTATTTAACTAGTCTAGCCATCATGGAATAATATTGCCTTAAACTCATAGGGAGAATTAATTCGACATCATAAAGGGAAATATCTAACCTTATATGGTTGATCGATGCTTATGAGATAACTATTTAATAATATATACCAGAACATGTAGGAGTTGATTGATATAATATAGTCCTAATTAAGGTTGTCCCTTGGTAACCTAATCCACTATTAATCCTTTAGGATATCTAACGAGTAATAACTAATGTACAATTATCATAAATGTAAGGTCCTCCTAACTAGTATATTTAGTTATGAAAAGGGTATATATTCACCTTATTTACCCCGATTAGGCAATAAGGTGAACTATAGGATAACATATATTATTCTCCCATATTATGAATAGATAAGAGACCTAATGAGGATAATTACTCCATATAATTAGCTAGGTAATTATCTCATCAAAATCTCTCATCCAATTAGGAGGACCTTATTATATAAACGTCAATAGGTGAATCAAGAGTATGTATTCCATGATTGAGGGTAGATGTCAAAAGGTACTCTATTAGTGTACCCCTTAATACATTAGGTAATACATTTCTCCTATAATTATAAGGATGAGATATCTAAGTTACTATTATAATATTCCCATATATTATATAGGGTTAAATCCAATATAAGATCATAAATTGGTCATTTTGGTGAGCCTTAGTGCCTCGGGGAGACCAAGCTATAACTAAACCTAGTTATTAATATAGACCATAGTTGATTATCATGATTATAGGTATTATAATAACTCCCTATCAGTATGTTCACGGATTGTTGGACCATGGTCTATAGCTTGGTCTCTTGGGGACCATAAATATGATTAAACCGAGTGAAAACCTATGCGAATATAGCCTCTATATTAGTGAATATGATTATTATTATTATGACATACAATACTAAATTAACTTTCCATCATTAATAATCATAGTATTCTTCAACCTCCCAAAGGAAGGGTTCTTGTCAACTCTTATAACAAAGAGTCATCATTGGTTAATTAGGGCTGAAAATACTCTATTATAGTTAATATTAAGAAACCATTAATCAATATGTTACTTTCTTAAGGTATATTCCATGGGGTACTATAGATGAATTAATATCAATAATCCTCATAAAGATGTATACTAATATATTATGATAAAATTCAATAAAAAATGAAGAATAATAAACACCAATAAGAGGGATTTATAGGAAGCAAGGTTTATCGAGTTCTTATAGTATTAATTGGCCTAGGATGTAATCAATAGAATGAAATGGAATCTTTTTTCCCTATAAGGTGTCCTGCTTGATAATTAATAAAAGATCATTAGGCAATCATGAATGTAAGATGATCAATTTAATATCAGTAGGGATCGATAATTATTGACCTTCTTATTCAATAAGAGTTAGGGATATTAAGGCAACTACAATAGAATGGAATCAAAGATTATGTTCTAAAATATTAGGACAGGTTGAGAAACATGGAAAACATATAAGGGACTCTTTATTGTGTCACCCCTTTCATCCTATATAAGGGTTGGTTATAGGAGACATCGAAGCATAATCATTCATGATTATAGGACCTTTGGTATGTTATTTTCATAGTTATTAACTCCCAATTTTAGGTTAATTGATCGACCTATAACTATTATTAGGACTAATCTCTATAGCATTCAATTATAAATGTAAGATCTAAAGTTAAAATAACATACTTATTTTATAAATAGGATGTCTCCTTAGGAGTTAATTATATTGATGCACATATCGAGTAAAAGATATCCTCAATGCAAATATAAGTATAATAGTAATGAAGTGGCTAATAGTTATAATATAATGATAGCTATAATTAGTTAAGTACATTCACTTGATTATTTTAGTGCATAATCTTTATGACCAATATAATCGTTAGGATTAATATGACTCCTCTGTTTATAATCACATGGCTAATATAAGAGAGTCTAATGGGGAACATTGGTAGAAGTGTATACTAATTAATATTTGGATACATTCAATAGTATGAAATTGGGAACATTGGTCTATAGTGGCAACCGGTGGATATTAATCCTCGTTGTACAACGATAATTCTAGGATAATTAACAAGGTATTAGTATGTCATATTATAATACTAAAAAAAGAACATTATTATTAATTTAGTCATATCCAATCATCTATTCATAGATAAACTATAATATATACCCCAATATCAATCAATCTTTGTAAATCCGTCATCAAAAACTATGCATCCTTAATTATCTCACTCCATCTATTATCACTATGAATTGAGTGATATTATCTTGATTGTAACCTAAAATAGATGATATAAGGGTTATCACTATGAATTGTATCATTATTCGGGTGGTTATCTTCCACTTAGGGATACACTTAGGATATATAACTAAGGTCCATAAAATAGTTAAATATAACTATGATGTCGGGCATTAAATTTGACCGGATATTAGGAATCCTAATGATTATTGAGGACTTATATCCGGTAGAGTATTTACTAACATAGTACAAATATCATAGTTATCCCAAGTCTATTTTAAGGAATAGAACTCCGAAATAGATGATAATACTTTAGTAAAGGTTAATCATTACTATTAACAAGCTCTATATCCTGTATCCCACGACAATAGCTTTATTTTAGTATTTATCCCTATAGCCATGATACTAATTTTTAATATCATACCTACCTATTAAATATTGTACAACATCCCTTGATAAGATAATATGATCTAGAATTTGATAGTATAAGATACTACCTCTAGAATTGATTAATGGTTTATCAAGGGATAATAATGTCGTGTCCCTTTTGTTATCACCAATGGTAAATTGGTAGATATTAATGGATCACCCTATCTTTGGGATAATAGTAATACTAAAAAATGATTGTAAATATGTCTTAGTACAAATAATCACCAAAACATTTAAGTTAGGGATTAACCCTCTTCGATTAAGACTAGGGACCATCTTATATCGTCACTTGGATGGCAATATGAAACATTTGACTCCTTGGCATAACTGGATGGTTTGATTGGGAGATTGATAGTAATTATAAATATAATTAAGTATTAGGCCTAGGCCATATACCTAGATTGTACTAAATATTGACCGGGATGATAAAACGAGTATTAGGGTTTTCCGATAGCATTAGAAACACTAATTTAGGCCTATATTGGTAACCTATAGTTGTTATGATTTTAGTATATTTCTCTCCAATCCTATGGATAGGCCAATACTAGAATATATGCATGGTCTCAATATACTATATAAGAAGCAATAACATAATCTGGTATATTTTAGTATTTATCTATGTGTTTATAGGGATATACTAATTAGACCATATGTAAATTACTCCAAATATTTCTTCATAGGGATAAGGGCCTAATATAAGGACAACAATTGGCTAACCACCGGGTTAATAATAGGATATCTCCATCACTTTTAGTCAATTTTCTCTTTTTATATGTAATTTACACCCATAGTAGAGTATACCTTGGATAAATACTATTGTATTATGGGTGGATAGGGCGTAATATAATCAACATAGGGATAATATGTCTACATATTTAGGTATAGTTACCCAACTATTCCATCGATGGTTAAATCAGTTCCCAATGATTAATATCATAGTCTATCCAATTATGATAGAGTTAAAAGGGTAATATAATAACTTAAATAAAACAAGACAATAATATATGTTTATGATGAGTATTCTAACGGGTATTAGGATTATATCCGATAACCATTGGATAGACTATAATGGTCATATTTGATTTTATCATTGGGTGGTTACCAACTAGAGGTAAAATAAGGACTTAGAAAGATTAGTTGGAACACGTCCTTAGATAAAAGGTTATAATTTAGCTATAATTAGAGGAAAATAGGGGTGCCCTTAAATATTAGTGTTGACTATCTCTTATAGGAACCATTATATACCTTAATATTCGAGGGATAGCCTAGTCACAATCTATATGCCCCCTTATATTGTTAATATGGCCATGGATTAATGAGGAAGGCACTCATGAAATTATTACCGTATTCATATAAAGGCACCACACTCTCTACCAATGCATCATATAGCAACCCGTTTTAGAAAATATGCTATACAGGGTATCAATTTTACTACTTAATCACCATAATAGGCTACACAAATTAATAGTGAGGATTAATATAGTAAAACGGATAGGGTTGTACAATTATAGATTAAGGAAAAATTAGAATGATATATCTATCATTTATTAGGCCATCATTATCAAGTCGAGGATGATAGTTAAATGAATACGGGGAGTTAATCCCCTTAATAATTATAGGTGTATAGGCTACATGAATAATGACCAACTATGTTTGTTCCCATATTATAATTAATTTTTACCATTTGGTAATCATGGTCCAATTATATGGAGATATTAAGTTAGCAATATGTAACTAGGTCTTATAATCTATATACTGATTATAGTTGATCGAATTAGAATGGAGGGATATAACTAGTTGATTATTAGTAGAATCTTCTATTAGCCATGTTGCTAACTCTGTTTACCCCTTCACTCTAGCAATACTCTAGTAACAACGATAGATGTATTGAACATCTCTAATTAATCAACTGGTTATATATCTCCATCCTAATTTAGGAAACAAACATAATATTATTATGCAACCTCAGCAAATTCATCTAGTTGTATACTATTTATATGCAATAACGATTATTACCTAGGTTTAATCCCTTGGCCTAAAGGCCTAATGATCTCCCGGTATCATATTCTTGATAACATAAATTATTTAATACGAAATCAAATATATGGTCACTTGGATATAAGATCTTTATAAGGATTATTGATATTATAGAGTAGGCTCGATTATTCCAATTATATGAAATAACCATATTGTTCATAAGAGTAAATGTAGTAATTATATGAATAACTAGATATTTTGAATGATAGTTAATACACTATGTACGAGACTATTAATATCCCATATATACCCTAAAGGTATATATGGGATATTAATTCAAGTACCCATTATTCTATTAAGTGGGGAAACCTATTGGTTATTTGAACTCAATTAAGGAGACATTAAATTAAGGGAAATATGAGTTTTTAATCTCTATTAAGGAGAGAACAAGGGGGAGATGGGTGACTATTAATAAAATGTATAAATGGTTAACTATAACAAGGATTTATAATATGGCGAGAGAATGTCTAATCTTCTATACCTAATCTCCTCGATATCATATGCTTATATTGATAGTTAAAGACATAATCTATTAAAACTAGAGGGATAAGATGATTATAACTTATTAGAGTATAGTATCCCATTTATATCTTGGTCCCCTATGGCTGGATATATCATGCCCACTTAATATTAGGCCTAATGTATACTAACAAATTGACGTATTAGTATACATCATGAGTTAAAGTTTTCCATAGCTACAAATACTATACATTCTCTAGTTATATGGTCATAAACTCTATATAGATGAGGATTTCCAAGCACCTATGGTATTTTAAATTCTTACATTATGCTCCTCCTTCATTGGGATTATTTTCAAGAATAGGAATATTTAATGGGTAAATTATCATATATCAACTTATATGATAATAAGGTTAATATTAAGTGTACTATGATTGTTGAGCAATGAGGACCTTGTAGCAAAATGTAACTAATAACGAAAGGAGGGTTAAGTGGAGAAGTTAAGATAGGATAATACATAATTAGGGCATAATTGTCAAGATCATTATACCATGTTTCATATATAGTTCCCTATATGATGTCTAATCTAATTAGTTAATGTAATTGGACCATTACTTATAAAAAGAGTATTCATGATAATGAGGGGATCATGGCTATTTCTTTTGATAAAACAATTAATGGTAGGTATAATGGCATAATTTGTTAATATGCCCATAGCCCAAGGTTCAATCATTAACCTAGGTATATCCGTATTAATACTCATATCTATAATTAGCTCAAATTACTATTATGGTGGTGATCAAGACTTATTAGGGCCCCATGATTAACTATTGGAGTAACCGATGTAATCATACTTAGTAAAATAGGCTATCACATAATAGTATACATATCTCTATTAGTTATTAATATACCATATATGACCAAGGGAAATGACTAACCATCATCTCCCCTATTAATTAGGCTAGAAATTTTTAATCAGTCCTAGAAAGAGTCTCGCTGAATTATATGGTTTTACGCCTAACCATGGGTTTTTATAAATACTCATCTGATATCCATGCATTAGAGAATTGATAGCTACATTTTCATAATTTATTAATATTGATTCACTTGGTATTCAAATAGTGGGAATAGTGGACTAATGTATTTGGTAAGGTTATGAGGTAGACATTAAATATCAAAACTCTAATATATTCATTGATCTCCAATGTGCATATCATAAGATATTATGTCATACTCCCAATGCTATCCATTAATACTCAATCCCTAACTTATATTTCCCAGGGGTACATAATATACACATAAATAAGTAGAATATACATAATTGATTGAATATTGTATTGATGTTTCAATATCATAGTAATAGGGATTGATCCATACTTAAGGTAAATAGCTATAGAAATACTCCCTAACCAAAAGTGATTAATCATAAATGCTATAAGTAGTAGGGGAAATACTATTTTACTGCCTTCTCCTTGTTTTTATGTAATCCTAAATTAAAACACCTAGTTAATGCATAAAGTGGATAAGATATATAATTTATGCATTAAAATAGGCTTATCTAATTATTATTCAAATAATAGTTTTCTCAAAATAGTACATACCTTAATTATGGATCAATCCCTATTACTATGATAGTATTATTAAACTATTATACTACATTGGAGAATAACAATGTAGCAACTAAATGCTATTTCATTTATATGATAGATCCCTATATATACATGATGAATATTACCTCGGGAACATAAATTATCCAATGGAGGAATCAACTATAGATGTTAAGGGCATCTTCCTATTATAAACCTCCCCAATTATAGAACAAAAGTAACATCATCCTAGGTAGGCCATACTTGTACCAATTCACCCATTATACTGGTGGCCTACACGGCTCAATTGTGATGCCCCAACCTCGGTCCATTGACTATTACCCAAATAAAAGTGACTAGGCAAGCGCGTCACGCGACATTACCTAAACCCTAATCATGTCTCATACGGTGTGTTTAAGAAATTAACGAGCACCTTACATAATAACAAGACTGCATATAGAAAATTTTACATGGCATAACTAATTACGGTAACAAAATAGTATAATTAGCGAGTTGATTCCGTACAGATTCCATACCCCAAATTACGGATAAATCTTGTTTCAGCTTCTTGTGTTACACATGAGCCTTTTAGGAGGAGCCAACCGCATCCTTACTATTATATCCTTTTCTGTCACATCATAAAAATAATGACGGGGTGAGCCAAAGCTCGGTAAGTGGGGTGCCGCACATGATATGCAATGCTTTTCCGACATCCCACCATACTCATCAATTTTAATTCGGGTACCTTGGGTATTAGCTAGTTTACTCTATTTTTAATCTAGGTGATTATCAAATCACCTTCTGCTATAATGAAATTATCCCTCATTGTAGCCATCGTTAGCGGGAATACATCGCTTAATAGTGCGGGCACACGACTTAGAGTACGCACACGAATTGGATTGCTAATACCCGTTTTTCCTATTAGGTTACCAAACCTAATCGTGTAAACCAAATCTCATTCAATTGACTTTTCTCCATTTGGCCCACAATGCACATGATGCACGTGATGTTATATGTACCATATTAAACATATCCAACCCATACAGGATTTGACTTCAAATATTTTCATAGGTCCTATCCACATAGGGTTTTGGGCATGCTCATACCTCTTATCATCATGAAATATTTTCATTTTATATTTATTTGAGCCTTATTAATCGTTAATTACGTTATTTGGGTGAGAGGAATGGAAACCAAGCAAGTATGAGGTAAAGGTGATGAATTTTGAGTGACCGAGTGAATTACATGGGCAAAGACACACCCGTGTGTGAGGCCGTGTAACTCTCGACTCGAAGGAAAACACCTTTCTTCATGACACGAGCAAAGACATGCCCATGTGGGAGGCCATGTAACTCTCTAACTTGAAGAAAAATACATTTCTTCATTACATGGGAAAAGACACACTCGTGTGGGAGGTCGTGTAACTCTGCGAGTTCAAGAAAAATGCATTTCTTAATTACATGGGCAAAGACACGCCCGTGTAACTCTCCGACTTCATGTTTGCTCAAGAAAACCCTACAATTTCATTTTTCTCTCCTTCCTACTCCATTTTATTCCTACCAAGACAAGTTCCAAGTTCACCCATCATGTTTTGATCAATCGCACAACCTAACCAACACAACTAAGCCAACAAACACCTTATAACCTATACACAAGCTTAATGAATTACAATCACATCAATTGCATGGCATGAAGCATCAAAGAAACTTACTTACATAGATATTCCATAATAACAAACAATCCTATACCAAACAAGCATGACAAGACCAACACCTCAATACCACACAACATAATTGGAAGCTTAAGCAAATACATTAATTTTCATGGAAGGATCAAATAAATGACATAAACAAAAACCCACTTACCTAGTTTGGATGAGGTTAGGTTCCTTTAGCTTTTCTTCCCTTTTTCCTTTCTTTTCCCTTCTCTCTTTCTTTCCTCTCTTTCTTTTTCGTTTTTCTCTTCCTCACACTTGATTTTTCTTCTATCCTTTGGCGACTACTAGTTTTTTCCAAAATGTTTACCATTCCCTCTCTTTCTCTCTATATGTCTTCCATTTCCTTACATTAAATAGGTCTATATGTGTCTTGAATTAATTAGGCAAAGTGTAAAGTAATTTAGTGAGTCATGGTGAAGGTGGCGGGTTTGTGTGCAAGTTGGGTGAGTTGGCTCTCTTGCATTTAATGAAATGGCTCGGGTGTCCTAACTAAGGGACTAGACTAATTAAATACCTTAATGAACTTAGCCTCAAGTAATTAACCTATTTCTTTCATAGATTTTCATAAATTCCCCCTTTAAACTCGGAAATTCCCTTCCTTTCCATTCGATGTTTTCCAAGAAAAATATTCCTATATTCCCAAAATTTTATACACGCCCCTATTTCCCTTGTATACTATGTCCTAAGTACTTAATATATAATGAGTGGTAATTAATTAATTTATTTGAAACTTCATCCCAAAATTCTCACATAAGTACTAATTAACCATCATCACTAAATAGTTAAAATGACACTTACAATTGCACTAGTACTTAATGTATATTTACATGAATATTCCAGTATATATATATATATATATCTCATGAAAGATTTTTGCAGGGGTTACATTTCTTCCCCTTTAAAAGAATTTCTTACTCGAAATTGACCTATTTGAATAATTCGGGGTATTTATCTCTCATTTCTTCCTCCCACTCCCGGGTCATTTCTTCGAGATCATGGTTTTCCCATAAAACATTAACAAGACTAATCTTCTTATTTCTTAGTCGCTTGATCCGTCTATCAAGAATTTGGATCGATCTTTCTTCATATGTTAAATCCGGGGTGAGGTTTGGTGGCTCCATCTCCAGAATTTGACTTGGCTCTCCTACACACTTTCTTAACATAGACACATGAAATACATCATGTACTCTTGCTAAGGAGGGTGGTAGCAACGGGCGATACGCTTTATCTCCTACTCGGTCCGGTATCTCGAATGGTCGTATGTATCGCGAGCTTAACTTTCCCTTTTTCCCAAATCATAGTACGCGCTTCATCGGTGAGACACTTAGAAATACGTAATCACTAATCATGAATTCTAGATCTTTCCTCCTTTTATCGACTTAACTCTTTTGTCCGCTTTGAGTTGCTTTCATCCATTGGCGAATGCGGTCTACCACTTCGGTACATTTCTTGCACCGGTTTTGGCCTTAGCAACATTCTTTCTCTTATTTCATCCCAATGCACGGGAGATCTACATCGTCGTCCATATAAAGCTTCATAGGGAGCCATCCCAATTGAAGCTTGATAGCTATTGTTATATGCGAATTCAGCTAAGTGTACATATCTCTCCCATTTTCCGGACCAACCTAGAACGCATGCTCAAAGCATATCTTCAAGAATGCTGGATTACACGTTCGGACTATCCATCGGTTTATGGATGATAAGTCGTACTAAAATTTAGGTTGGTACCCATGACTTTATGTGGACTTTTCCAAAATGCGAGAGGTGAATGCGGGATCTCAATCGACACAATCGAAATTGAAATTCCATGTCGTCTTACAATTTCATCCAAGTATAATCGGGCATACTTGGTTTAAAGCTGTACGTAGTTTTAATCGAAAGAAAGTGAGCTGATTTGGTTAGCCTATCTACGACTACCCGGATGGCATCTAATCCTCTTTCCAATCTACGCAATCCTATAATGAAATCCATTGTTATATATTCTCATTTCCACTTAGGAATCGCCAATGGTTTTAACATTCCCGAGGGTCTTTGGTGCTCTGCCTTCACTCGTTGGCAAATCCGACACCTCGCCACAAAGTCAGCTATATCCCTCTTCATTCCCAACCACCAATAACACTGTTGCAAGTGTTGATACATTTTCGTACCTCCCGGGTGTATCGAATATGGTGTTGTGTGTGCTTCCTTCGGTATCTCATCTTTTACATCCTCCATCGTAGGGACACACAGACCTTCCCTTGAATCTAATTATTCTTTTATCATCCACCACAAAATTAAACTCTTTTCCAGCTTCTATACTTTTCTTTAACTCCTTTAGCTTTTCTTCCGTTTGCTTTGCCCCATTTGAATTCTTTCTTGTAGCATCGAGTTGGATTAATAGCGCCGATAGCACGCTCTTGTGGGATATAGGAACTATCTTCGGTTCTAGCTTTTGTAGGTCTCTCACCATCGGCACTCGAATCACCTGCACTATGACGATCGATTTCCTACTCGGGGCATCGGCAACAACATTGGCTTTGCTTGGGTGGTAATTAATTATACAATCATAGTCTTTAACCAATTCCAACCACCTTTTTCGCCTCATGTTCAACTCTTTTCATGTGAAGATATACCGTAAACTTTTATGATCCATATATATTTCACACTTTGCCCCGTACAAATAATGTCTCTAGATCTTCGGGGAAAAGACTACCGATGCTAGTTCTAGGTCATGTGTTAGGTAATTTCACTCGTACTCCTTTAATTGTCATGACGCATAGGCTATTACTTTCCCATCCGCATCAATATCACTCCTAGCCCATTTTTTAAAGCATCACTATACACCATGAAGTTCCTACTTTCGGATGGAATGGTTAGTACGAGGGCCTTGACCAACCTTCGTTTTAATTCGTGAAAACTTTTCTCACAAGCATTCATCCACTAGAACTTGACACTCTTCCTCATTAAATTAGTGAGAGGCATTGCTAACTTAGAGAAGTCTTCAACAAATCTCCGATAGTAACCAGCTAGTCCTAAGAAACTCCGTACCTCTGTCACACTCTTCGAGGTAGGCCAATTCTCAATAGCCTTTACTTTCTTTGGATCTACCACTATACCTCGCTTTGTCACTACGTAACCTAGAAAAGTTACACGTTCTAGCCAAAATTCACATTTCTTGAATTTGGCGTACAATTGTTGTTCTCTTAGTGTACGCAAGGTAGCTCTCGGATGCCACTTCATGCTCCTTTTTACTCTAAGAGTAAACTAAAAGTATCATCTATAAATACAATGATGAATTTATCCGGGAACTCTTTAAAGACTCGATTCATCAAGTCCATAAAGCCAGTTGGGGCGTTGGTCAATCCAAATGGCATTACTAGGAACTCATAGTGGCCATATCTCATTACGAACGTTGTCTTCTTCACATCTTCCGATTTTACCCTTAATTGGTGATATCTAGACTGCATGTCTATTTTTGAAAATACTATTGCTCCTTGCAACTGGTCAAATAGATCATCAATCCGAGGCAACAAGTACTTATTCTTAATAATCACCCGATTTAATTCTCGATAGTCAATACACAACCTCATACTATCGTCCTTCTTTTTCACGAACAATACTTGGAGCTCTCAAAGGTGAGGAACTAAGGTGTACAAATCCCTTATCCGAGCAAGTCCTATAATTACACCTTTAACTCCTTTAGCTCGACGGGAGCCATCCTATAAGGAGTTTTTAAAATTAGAGCCGTGCTCGGTTCTAGTTTAATTTCAAACTCTATTTCCCTTCCTAGTGGTAACGTTGTCAAATTCTCTTAAAACACATCTAAATATTCCTGCATAATCTCTATATCTCTTGGCTTCAACTTTTGCTCGCTCTGGCTATCTACCACATGTGCTAGGTACTCCATACACCCTTTTCCTAGCATTTTTCGAGCTTTGATTGACGAAATGATCGATGTAGTTTGAAGCTTTGAATTGGATTTAAATTCTAATTGTTGACTCTCGGGTAGCTAAAAAATTACCCTTTTTCCCCGATAGTCTATGTTGGCACCATATTTCATCAACCAATCCATTCTCAAGATCAAATCAAAATCTTGAAGATCCAACACTATTAAATCGGCTCCTAATCTCCTATCCTCAATCTACATCGGACACTCTTTAACTATACTCGTCGATTCCATAGTTTCGCCGGAGGGAACACTATAAGTTATCCTACGGCTAATGTCTCAAGTTTGACGCCTAGGCTTTTTACTAATGTGCTTGATATAAATGAATGTGTAGCACTAGAATCAATCAAGACATAAACAATCAAGCCAAAGATTGAGACATTACCATAAATTACTTGTTGTATCCCTCTAATCTGATTCTTCTTGGGTCATAGTGTACACTCGAGCAGGTACCCTTCCCAAGCTTGGTTTTTGTGCCTAGGGGTAATTGTGGGATATGTGTCCTGGCTTATGGCATAGAAAGCAAGTTCTTACATCGATCAACATTCCCTAATGTGAAATCTCCCACATCTACTTGCATCGGGGTTGATTACTCATCATTGGCCTCGATTAATTCCACGATAGTTGCCTCGGGGCATAAGGTGATGGCACGGTAGCTCGTGCATTTCTTGGACCACCGAGTTTGGTTGAAATTTCTATGTGAAACTCATCTTTGTGGTCCGGAGGAAAAGGCTTCGGGTCGAAATGATTGTCTCCTCCGTTGGACTTCCTTTGCGATTTCTTTTTGATCCTCATCTGCCAATATAGCTTTATCTACCATTTATGGAAAAGTGTTGACGGTAGACATCCGTACCATGCTTCGTACTCTTGGACTTAGCCACGTTAAAAATTGATTCTTCTTCAAGTTGTCATCCCCTGTAATAAATGATACGAATCAACATCCTTGCTCAAATCTTCATACATATTCACCTATGGATACCCCATCTTGCTTTAGTTCTAGGAAGTCTTGTATCTTTTTAGCCCTCATGTACGTGATGAAGTACTTGTTATAAAAGACCTCCTTAAATCCTTCCCAAGTTAAGGTAGGCACATCTACTATCCGTCGTGCGCTCTCCCACCACGTACGGGCATCCTTAGTTAGCATAAAAATGGCATACGAAACTCGCTCCTAGTTAGCAAACTGTAGGTACTTGAATATTGCCTCTAGGAACTTAATCCACTCCTCGGCTATCATTGGGTTCACTCCCCCGACAAACTCTTGAGGGTTCATTTTATAAAATCTTTCTACCTCATCATTCCTGTCTTTGGGGTGGAGGTGGTTGTTGTGTAGCTAAAAGCTGCCTCATCCGTTCAACATGGACTTGTTGTTGTTGTTGTAGTGTTTGTTGCTTGCTGCTGCATGATTTCCATCATTCGGTTCAACGTTTCATGTTGATTCAAAATTATTATCATGGGAGGTCCCTTTACCTCCTCGCTCGTGTGGGGTTCTTTACGGGTGGCATGGTTTATCTTTACATACACATTAAGTTCAAATTAGTTTTGGTACGGATTCGAACATTTAATATAAATCATTCATGTTCGTACAAAATTATACATCTTTATACATAGTAAGCATTTCATACACACATTTACCTTTTGAAGGCTTTTGTGTTATGTTTACAATCGAAGCACTCTTGTTTACATCTTAGAACACACAAAGACGCCACGTCATGTGGTAGGGTCCTTAATAAACTACATATCAAACATGTCGAGGGAAAGATACTCGACCATCCACCGATCAATAACGTCGTCCGAGCACGATGTACTATCTCTCGTGTAAGAGATAACGATAGACCCAGTTGTACATCAATCGAGTACGGGTACGCCTAATACGGATCGAAACAAAGGCTCGGACCAAATTCCTATAGCAATACCTATCTATCATACCTTCCCAAACCTCGTTTAATAGTTGTCGATCTCTTAGTGTTAGAGTCGATGTAAAGTCAACCTCAAAAAGTCCATGCTCCGATACTACTGGAAGGAAGCATTAGCGAAGATTATTTGTTACAGTAAGTCATGTACCAAAGTAACATGGACTACTATGTCCCGATCCGGGGTCATAACCGGGTTGTTTAGCTGCGAGGTAAATGGCTAAAGAGGCACGCTACTCGAAGTGTCCTAGCAACACGGGGTGTATAAAATAGATATGGCATCTACAACACTAATATTGACTCTTATCAATATTGTCAAGCATAATCGTACATGAACATCTAAACACATAATAACAATCATACACATTAATCAAAGAATCAAAATTGAAAATGATAATTATAATTTTTTTTTCAAACAACACCCTAGTCCTCGGGCTCATGTAACACATGGGATTCTACCCGTTTATCTAAACCATAGCTACGATACCACCATGTGATGCCCCGACCTCAATCCATTGACTATTACCCAAATAGAAGTGCCTAGGCAAGGCGCATTATGCCGACACTACCTAAACCCTAATCATGTTTCGTACGATGTACTTAACAATTAAAAGCACCTTACATAATAAGAATGCTTATAGAAAATTTTACATGGCATAACTAATTACGGTAACAAAATATTACAATTAGCGGTTGATTCCGTATAGATTTCGCACCCCCAAATTACGAGATAAAACTTGTTTCGGCTTCTCGTGTTACACATGAGCCTCTTAGGAGGAGCCGGCCACATCTTTACTATTTTTCCCTTTTTCTGTCACATCATAAAAATAATGATGGGGTGAGATGAAGCCTAGTAAGTGGGGTGATGCACATGATATGCAATGATTTTCCGACTTCCCACCATACTCATCAATTTTAATTCTAAGTACCACTAGGTATTAGCTAGTCTACTCTATTTTGAATCCGGGTGATTATCAAATCACCTTCTGCTATAATGAAATTATCCCTCGTTGTAGCCATTGTTAGTGGGAATACATCGCTTAATAGTGTAGGCACACGGCTTAGAGTGCGCACACAACTGGATCGCTAATACCCATTTTTCCTGTTAGGTTACCAAACCTAATCATGTAAACCAATTCTCATTCAATTGACTTTTCTCCATTTGGGCCATAATGCACATGATGTTATATATACCATATTAAACATATCCAACCCATAGAGGATCTAACTTCATATATTTTCATAGGTCCAACCCACACGGGGTTTCGGGCATGCTCATACCTCTTATCATCATGTAATATTTTCATTTTATATTTATTTAAGCATTATTGATTGTTAATTACGTTATTTGGGTGAGAGGAATGGAAACCAAGCAAGTATGAGGTAAAGGTGATGAATTTCAAGTGACCGATGAATTACATGGGCAAAGACACGCTCGTGTGTGAGGCCGTGTAACTCTCTAACTTGAAGAAAAACACCTTTCTTCATTAAACGAGCTAAGACACGCCCGTGTTGGAGGTCATGTAACTCTCGACATGAAGAAAAATATATTTCTTCATTACACGGGAAAAGACACGCCTATGTGGGAGGTCGTGTAACTCTCTAACTTGAAAAAAATGCATTTCTTAATTACATGGGAGAAGACACGCCGTGTGAGAGGCCGTGTAACTCTCCGACTCATGTTTGCTCAAGAAAACCCTAAAATTTCATTTTTCTCTCCTTCCTACTCCATTTTATCCATGCCTAGACAAGTTCCAAGTTCGCCCATCATGTTTTGATCAACCGCACAACCTAACCAACACAACTAAGCCAACAAACGCCTCATAACCTATACACAAGCTTAATCAATTACAATCACATCAATTGAATGGCATGAAGCATCAAAGAAACTTACTTACATAGATATTCCATAATAAAAAACAATCCTATGCCAAACAAGCATGACAAGACCAACACCTCAATTCCATACAACATAATTGGAAGCTTAAGCAAATACATCAATTTTCATGGAAGGATCAAATAAATGACATAAACAAAAACCCACTTACCTAGTTTGGATGAGGTTAGGTTCCTTTCGGTTTTCTTCCCTTTTTCCTTTCTTTTCCCTTCTCTCTCTCTCTTTTCTCTCTTTCTTTTCTATTTTTCTCTTCCTCACACTTGGTTTTTCTTCTATCCTTGAATTTTTAGAGTATCCTTAAGGAAATCATCCGGCTTAGGTATAAAATGGCCAAAGTGTGGATAACTAAAGATCTAGAACTCATTGATAACCCAATTAATTATAGATTAGTAAGTTAGGATGAAAAGAAATTACATAGAAACAAAAGAGAATCTCTTGCCACTTCTAGAACCCATTCGACCTAAACCCACAAATTTGGGGTTTCGGTTCCAATCATCCAACTCCATAATTAATGGTCCAATTACACCTAAATAAGTATAAAATAAAGTGTTGGAAGGTAAGATTTCAAGAAAAATCAAAATTAGGATCTAGACCTATTAGAAGCTAAATTCGGCTATTAAGGATAAATTTCGGGTTAGGAATGAAATCTCACTTCAAATGCACTCAAACGCATTCCTAGGACTAAAATATAAGAATTGATTAATCCTAATGGGCGATCTTATATTCTTTGCGTGACTACTATGAAAAACATATGAAATCCCAAACGTGGATTGGATTTCGAGTGTGGTATGGAAATGAAGGGTTTGGTACCTATGATTGGTGGAATGTGGTAAATGAAACATTACATGCATCATATGCATTTGGGGGTGGATTGACTTGATCGGTATGAAATGCCAAGCTATGTGCACGCTTTATTAATTGATTACACTCATTAAGCGATGGATATTTTTGCTAACCGTGTGTTACAATGAGGGATGATTTTGTTGCTAGCGATAGCGTGATTTGATAATCACTAAGGAATAAGAATAAAGCAAACTTGCTAAAACCTAGGGTACTCGAATTAAAATCAATGGGGAATGGCAAAGTGATAGGATAACACTACATCTCACGTGCATCACCCTACTTACTAAGCTTCGGTTCACCTTGTTGTTATTTCATGCCATGATAGGTAAAGATGATGGTAGTGCTTGATAAAGAAGCCATCGGTTCCTCTTAGAAAAGGGCTCATGTGTGACACGAAAAACATAGAAATCTCTTTCGATCATAACAAAGGGTATGGTGTCTAGTAGTGGGTAAATAACACCTTAAATATTTTATGACTTCTGTAACAGTCTTCATTAAAGTTGTGTAAATTTTATTATACGTACTTCTATACTTAATATGTTATTATTTATTGGCCACGTATTATGGGAGTAAATTGGGACTTTAGTCACTAAACTGTAACGCACCTAGCCATGCCTCTTAGGTAATTGGTAAGGGAGTCTGGGGGCGTCACAAACATGGTGGAATAAACTATATACCTACCAATGTTTAACTAATGGTATTAGTTAAGAGAAATCTATATGCCCCTTACATTGGACCAATCTTAATGTTGGAATACCTAACGGGATATTAACCTACACGAGTCATTAGGATTATGTCGACATGGTGATGAGAGACATTATACAAGAGTAAAATTCATAAGTGAGATTTGAATTTATACTAATTATTACCTATATAGCTCATCATCTTAATTCCTATATTATAAAATTTACCTCAAATTATCAATGTGTGTTATGCCCAATATGTTAACTTAATATGAGGATCCCAACCCAATATTAACCTCATTCTACATATATAGTAATCGCTATATCGGTAAGGATATAGCAATAAGTGGGATAAAACAATGTTATTACCCCTTAATCATCTTACGAAGTAATGGATATTTATGGGAGGTTATAAATATAGCATATTGATATTAAGTGAGCCTTGGATAATATGGTATATATAATGGATTATTTAAACCATCGATCTATTTTAGGCTACAATTAAGAGTTATTATTGATCATTATATAACTCTAGGGGATAGAGCTAATTAAGAAATGGGGATACCAGTAACAAAGTTCTCATATTACTTTTTTATCCTATGAGAACGAGTGTACCATATCATGTTAACCAAAATTGATAAGAATAATTGCATTAAATTGGATATATCTCATACGAGTATAATGATGAGGCCATATTTATTTGATAAATATCAATTCATTTAATAATCATTAGAATACATAATTAACCACTTATTTAGCCATAACTCAATTTAATTATCTTGTCTCTTAAGGGTCATATTCGGGGTGTACCCCATCTACCCTCTTACTCTAGTATACTATTATCATAATCTTACCATTACGTAGATTAAACAAGCGATAGTTATTATCATGAGTAAACTCTTTATTATGTAGGAATATAATTTTTGATTATCCTTTCATAATTCATAACTCGATATGGGATATAATAACTCTCTATTTAATGATAATAGAATTTGGTCATTCTAACTAGTATTGTATAGAGTTGTTATATCAATCAAATAAATTATAAGAGTGGATGATACCCATATAAAAGTCCTACAATTAGGTCAGCAATGTAAGATGATATACTATTATAGGGTTATTATCCATAATATTTAACTTAAATGTAAGATGCGGGAAGGGATAACCAAGGTACTATAATACTAATGGTATTATGGGTCAAATAAGGTGATTAAAAATTAACAAGAAAAATATACTATGGGAGATGTTCTATAGATCACTTAGGCATAATATAATAGGATAAAGGCCACCAACTAAGAGATAATTACTATATTGTTAGAGATGGGCACCATAGTGTTTATTTAAACTTAGACGAACCCTTCCAATAGTTGCCATTAACTACAATTGGTTAAATCTTTTATTATGGCCAAATCATATATTTATTCCTAATCAATACCTAAGGGAATAGATGTAATAACTGGAGGATATACCCTCTAAGCATATCTCCAATGATATTAAGTATACGATAAACCCTAATCGGGGGATTAGTATTAGGGCCATTATAGGAATGACAATAACTATAAGATAATATGATCCAGATAAATAACTATCGGATTATTAGCAATAAAGATTACCCAATTACTAAACTATAAGAAATGATGAAAGGCCAATTATACCTAGTCTATATCTAATATAAGTAGAGAGGGCACCCGTGGAATTATCTTCAAGATGAATACCATTTATGGAAATATCGTATATAATGACATTTTACGATTTATTAATCCCAATGAATAATAAGCCCAATATAGGCCATTAATTTATAGAATGGAAATACCTCATCTTGATACCCATAAATTGCATGTTTGAATACCAAGTGCATTTGTACACTTACCATTGATATATTAGTCTTTATATAAATTGGTATTAGCCCTTATTGTAGGTTGGGTCAATCAAATGTTGACTCAAGATATTACAATTTTAAGGTCCGATTAAGCTGTTTCCTTTAAAGTTATGAGCATAACCTAGGGATATTTCAAAGGGATTTATATAATTGGACTCTTTTTTAGGTATAACCTCTATTAATGTGGAACATACGTAAAATGGGCCTAAAGATTCTCCATGTTGTATAAAATCTTAGTTAATCTCCCTACTATCTTATTCTCCCCACGGTACTCATAGTAACTCCCAATTCTTTATTAGGATATAAGGAATTATTTATATTACTCTAACCATTAGTACGGATTATTACAATACTAGTTAATTATTATAAAATATGAGTTATAATTCCTACTAGTTGAGTAAGATATTTTAGTCACTCTTGGGCAAATACAATTATTGGCAAAAAGACCTAGTAATATATCAAAATTTAACAAATCCTCAAAGTGTCTAATTATTACCAAATAGAAGACCTTCATAATTTATCACATTTAAGGCCAAACTAACGAGAGGCCAACTATATTAAGATAGGGGTGGAATATGCCTTGGTAAATAATCTCGTGTAAGCTTTACCTTAATATCATCTCTATGGCCTAGAGGCAACTATCCCAGATTATTAACTTTGGTTAACATGATATGGTACAATATTTCACCTCATAGGTATTGATTACCATGATAGTCTACTCAATAGATGTGGTCATCCTTAGGAGGGATGTAACTCCATGTGATTATGGTCCTCTCTCCACAAAACTAGGCCCCTTCAAGTCAGCATGGGCCAATCCAATATACTATTAGTGATAATTAGGGGCAATGATTTATCCCTAATTATAATTCGTTTATAAGCTACATTATATAACCTATGAGTTACTACGGGGTTAGGTTAATAGATTAATACTATGATGGTTAATTATATAATCATACCCACATATTATGGGTGACTTAGGCCTATAACCATAACTCATTATCCCATCTATCATACGGCCTACTCTAGATAGGTATACCTATAATATAATCAATGTGCCCAATTAACTAGTCTCTAAAGACTGTTCTCTAAAGATTGCTAGTAATATTATGCCCAAGTCATCATAATTAGTTTATTAACCCTAACATCCGAGTTAATAGAGTAGTACACTACTATGGCCTTATTTGCTTATGGACCATGTTAAGATTAGATAATGAACAAGTATAGTGATAATGTACTATCGAGGTTTAAGTACCTCCTTGGGACCTAGTTAATAAAGTATACCAATTATGAGGATATATTAAGGGAGAGGGGGAATTAACCTATTCATTATAAACTAATTATGAATATGGGTAAGGTAATAATACTCGTATATACGGACTGGACTCTTATACCAAATCCCATTGTCCATAGTTAGGAACGAGAATGATATTAAATAGCATTTAATATTTCTTACATTTAACTAAAATAATAACATATGGAGTGTTACATTGAAGTTTATTAATCGAATGGATAGGAAAACTGTTGAACATTAGTAATAGGAGGATTAGTATTAGGGCCATTATAGGAATGATAGTAACTATAAGATAATATGATCCAGATAGGAGGATACCTTTAGCCTATATAGTTTTTGGGAATTAACTATATTGAATAACCATCATAGTCCATTTTCTTATAAAATAAGGGCTATTAACCTCCTTTTATAACAATACTATAGGGGTTATATAATAGGGATTATTCTCTAGTCCCTACCAATAATTATTGGTAACCCCTAATTATTAGGTTAGTAGAAATACTGATAATATTGGTACTTATTATCATAAGATATTGCCTAACCTATTATAATAACATTCTTATCATCCCTACTGTAATGATAATACGTTATCTATAACCTAATGGCTAATATAAGAGATAATGTTGGTCATTGGTTATATTGGTCCCCTATGACCTAACTATCGTATATTCATCCTAATAAGAGTTGACAAGAACCCTTCCTTTGGTCATTATAATGATTGTACATGATATAATACCATACCCGAGCTTGCCCATAACATGGAGAAGATAATATGATCCTAATAAGAGTATATTCATACCTATTAATCCTATTAATAGGTATACAACCTTATCGTTACTATCATTATCTTATAATGATACCTCCTAGAGGGTATTAAGATGATAATTATATGATCCCACAATCATATACCATAAAGGTAGAGAGAAACTATTAGTACAAAGATAGCCTAAACATACCTAATCATGATTATTGGGATAACCTATTAAATAGCTTATTCCCAATATACTATAGAAAATCACTTTTAAATACCTATTTTATGCTTAGGGGAAATATCTCGTAATTAGAAAAGATGTACGGAATCTTTAGCTAGCATAATGAGATTGGTTATTAAAATATATTTAATGGAGACGAAATGGTCTATTACATAGGGTGGATAATTAGCCCATAAGGCCCTTATACTGGATCATTTGATTCTTCTGAATAAGAAATGAGTTATACAACTTATAGTGATTGGGAACTCGATATCCCATAAACAATATCCCTAATAGAGGCTACTGATATCCATGACATGGGTATCATTTTTTATTGGTTCAATTATTATACTCATTCACCTAAGTATTCACTAACTAATAAGCTAATATCCACGGATCATATTTCATTATATTAGTTATGACGTATATTATCAAGTATAGTGCTAATGATATAGATCATTAAGCCACTCTTAATATAAGCTCTTGTTGGGGACTATGGTCATAACCTATTAAATATAGGTACTTATTACAACTACTAAACATCTATAAGCTCTTGGATGTATCATATAATATCGATATAGCTATAATAGACCGTATATGTTTAACATACTAATAGGGTATTATCTTTTAGATGCATATATAACCCTAGTTAAACTAATAATAGTAAGATATAATACCCCTTTATTGTCAATTCATACCATATTAATACTTGTCCCCATCTAATGGTTCCATAAGCTATTACTCTACTATGCTTAATACTTGGATGACAAGTTACTCTTCTAATTTAAATAGGTTAACTATAATTCATGATAATTATAACAATATGATTATTAACACCCATTATAGGGATGGCTTACAATATCCCCCATTTATAAGGGTCATAAATATTCATAACTCTTGAAAATAAGCCTATTAACAAGGATATCCTTCCAGTCTCTACATTAGATATACATTAGCGAATTTATCTTATTGATTACCCTTATAAAGAGGACATCCTTTTTGGAGAATTGTCCCTATTGGATCAATATAGGAGATTTACCTTCAAGAGGATAATATTAAGGTATGAGGAAATTAAGAGTATAATATAGATATTAGGATATATAACACTAATGTTATATTTACCTATGTAAATTGGCAAATCCGTTATCACTATGTTATTAGCTTAAATATGGCCCATCTATAAGCATAATAGTGTTATCTAAATATGTATATCCATTATTGATATCATACTAAGGAGTTGATCAAAAAGGTTACTATTTCGTTATGAATATTATTGATAGTCATTATATACCATAGCATGAGCTTATAGGACCATGGCCGGATATGTACTCCATATCATCTAAGTATCTAATTAAGACCTAATGTGGTACTTATGAAGATATTACCCCAGTGGATGAGTAGCTTCCTTGGCATTATAAGGAGCATGATTAATAGTCAAAACTCAATTTTATATATCATTATATAGAGGGTTAATGTTTCTCAAAGAATGAACGGCGTTATGATTTCAGCCTAATGTGTTGCAATATAATATAATACATACACGATGAATGTATTATGAATAGATGTGTTGCAATATAATACATACACGATGAATGTATTATGAATAGATGTGTTGCAATATAATACATACACGATGAATGTATTATGAATAGATGTGTTGCAATATAATACATACACGATGAATGTATTATGAATAGATAAGAGTACACATCATATACTAAGTACATCTCTCATATATTCAGACTAAACATAATTAAGGTCATGGGTAATTGATATATTCATGGTTTTCAATATCTCTCTATCAAATACCTTTAGAGATTAATTTAAACTGATAATTAAAGTTGGGATTACTATAATTTCCCAGTATAATCATGTAGTCCGATCGATAAGTCGGGATAAAGATGTTTAATCATATACTTACCTAATTAATGGTTAATTGGTGGAGAGACTCTATCAATATATTCTCCTCTCATATAATGAGAGTTATATACCATACGCTTGGATAAAAAGAATTAGGATTTAATGGAGATATGGCGGGACAATTACCATAATAGTTATACCGGATACTATTGTAATAGCTTAGGATGATAATACCAGTATAGATTTTCTAGAGTTAAATAGGGAGTAATATGTGGGATCGACATAACTACGGGAAAGGTTACCCCATAACTCTATATGCAATATCTATAATTATTATCATGAGTATTTCTAACATAGATATAACGGGACATTAGTTCCTATCAATAAAAGTATCTAATAGGCTTAGGATGGCCCAATCCCCTAATCTTCAAGATAATATTATCCCTATGTAGTTGAAGTGACATTAGGTAATCTATATTAAGTATAAAGAAGCAATTATACGATTACTAATGGAACTATGTTTATTCTAATAATAATAGCCCCCCTCTATGCACATATCTATACTCGTGATATCATGGAATACAATTGACAATATAGGCCCTTGGGTATACTTATCGTTATCATAACTATAATTATAAGAGATTTAATTAATATTATATAAGATATCTAAATAGGTTAACTATAATTCATCAAAAATTATAATCTAACCCTATTATATAGGGTTAATAATATTATAGGTTATCCCTAGTTAGTATGTAGGCCTAATACACTATGATGGTTACTCCGCCATGTTTCAATATAGAGTCCTCTCATAGTTATTAAGGCTAACTAAACATGGCCAAATTAGCTCCCTAAATAGTGTTGGGATATCCGCTAATTATTAAGGCCTACTTACTTCTCGTCATTATCCTAAAAATAGTCTATTATAGTTAATATTAAGAAATCACTCTCTAATTAAATATGTAATTAGCTAGGTAATTATCTCATCAAAATCTCTTATTTAGTTTAATATAACCTCCTTTATAATTTATAGGCTAACCCATTCAAGCTAAACTACATAATAATGGTAGAATGTTATACCGGATAATTTTAGGTAACAAAGATTAAATATTTAATTAGGAGGTAATATTACTATGTTATCTCTTCGAAATTATTTTACGATCATAGGGATAATTGTGAGTCATAAGTACCACATTAAGTCATAGTAATAGACTATTATCATGAATATCCATCGCTAGTTGGGATGATCTATTTTGATATTTTGGGTATTTAGTCTATTATTAGGATAAGGGACCTATCATAATCGAGAGTAACCATGAATATCAATTGGCACGAATATATCAATTGTAGTCTCCCTTATCATGCCAACTTATAATTATTTTGGGATAATATCATTTTCTAACTAGGTAGTGCTCACGAAACAACTATCTTGTTAACGAGTTAACTATTATAAAAAAAATATACAAACCTAGGCATATTAAAAGTATTTTAATAACTGATCCACGCTTACAAAAACCCCAATGTTTGAATACCAAGCCTATTAATAGGGGAGATTAATATAATGAGTAGTTATTAATTCCCTATTATATAACTATATGCCATCTCCATTAGTTAACAAATAGTGGTGATATAACTATAATTATGGAGATTAAGAATGATCGAATTTGTTTACCAAGTTATTCATATTGCCTAATCATAAACTATGAATATTATTACTCCTCAATTAACTTAGAGATGTTCAATATTAGGTATTAATAAGATAATACAATTAATGGTAGGTACTCACAATGAGCGGTCCATAATCTGCATAATATAATTCAAGGTAATTATACTAGGGATAGTTTATCCCTAAATGAAGGAACTATGTTATCGGCAATTAAGGTAATGGGTAATTGATAAATTCATAATTTATTCCTAGGTAGATCGAAGTACAGTAATATGTAGTGAGGATATTTTACTTATTCCTCGAATAAGTGGAATATACTATAAGTGTATTTTTAACATCAACTCTGTCTAATGCCCAAATATTAGTATTAGCTTACGTCTTCTCTATTAATATTTGGGGGATGAATATATTCACTATTGATATATTCACTACATAATCTATTAACAAGATAATTTTGAGACATAAGCTATTAATGGGTTATTTACTTGGTTATTTATAAAAAGGGTTCATGGTCTATTATAGGCCTTAAGTTTAATCTAAGAGGATATAAACCATGTTTGTTAATTGATAACTTTATCGAGTTCATTATCTAGACAATAGATTACTCTTGATCTCTTTATGCTTACATGGTTCTCATTGGAATTATATTAGACATTGATCAATATATCATTAATGAACTCGGTAAAGTTATCAATTAACAAACATGGTTCCTATCCTCTTAGATTAAACTTAAGGCCTATAATCTCCTATAATGGCTAACTAAGTTAGCCTTAACTAATTTATATAATAATAATATAAACTAGGCATATCAACTAACCCATGACTAAATCAATATAGTATTTGAGGGCCATATTAAATATGAGAATGATCCATAATCTCTTAATTTCCTTGTCACACCAAGTAATAAATTGCGAAAATGTAGAATTGACCATGTTAATACATATTTCAACTAACCTAAGATGGATATCAACCCCTAATCAAGATATTGATTATAAACCTATGTACCCTATAGGTGATTCACCATTTTAGACACCATACTATTAGCCCATTCTCCCTAGTCAAATAGTTTAGTACGAAATCAATCATATTAGTTCTATCTTATATTGCATAAGTGAAGAAAATGTTGGTTACGTATAATCGTTGAACATATTTTTATAGGTTTACACTTACGATTAAGTCAAGTATTTGAGAAGTACTAAAGGATATTTCTTAGTGTACGGTGGTCGGGAAGAGCTAATTGTAAATGGTTACACCGATGTTGCTTTCCAAACCAATGTTAATGACTCAAGATCACAATCCGGTTATGTGTTTTGTTTGAATGGAGGTGTTGTAAGCTGGAAAAGCTCAAAGTAAGACACCGTTGCCAATTCTACCACGGATTCCGAGTACATTGCAGTATCGGATGTTGCAAAGGAAGTCGTTTGGATTAAGAAGTTTGTTACTCGAACTAGGAGTTGTTTCGAGCACCTTAGATCCGAGTAAACCTCTATTGTGATAACAATGGGGCCATCACACAAGCTAAGGAGCCCCGGTCACACCAAAAATCCAGACACATACTCGGGAGATTCCATCTCATTCGAGAAATCGTCGAAAGAGGAGATGTGAAGATATGCAAGATTCCTGGAGAAGACAATGTAGCAGATCCTTTAACTAAGCAGTTAGCTAGGACAAAATATGAGGGTCATGTTAGATCTTTTGGTCTTAGGATTATGCCTAATTGGGACTAGTGCAAGTGGGAGATTGTTAGTGTATGCCCTAGCCCAATACATTGTATTTTTACTCCTTTACTATATATATACATATGAGGCATTGTTTTATCTTATTATCATTCTTGTGCATGTTTAAAATAGATAAAATATCCATGAATAGAATAATTCTACTTAAGTTATCAAATACGTGATTTGATAGTAAAACCTTGAAGCATAAAAGAATACTATTCTAAATGTCTCTAGTCGATTATTGTCATGGGAATGGCAATAAACTAAGACTAGTATGTACTTTGTGAGATGATCATGTTTTACTGGTCATGGATATGGGATATCAATTAGGGAACATAGATACATGTCAGGGAATAGTGTATTTGGATCGATCCGCTCATGAGAACACTATATGGTTGAAAGTCATAAGTGATTCTCATGCAAATGCTTATACTTGAATCCCTCGACCTGAAATCGTTATGGATTCTTAGATGAATCCTTGCACATTTTTGACATACGCCTAACGTCATTTGTAACTAAATGACAAGTATAGGTATGATTGGGTATGCCACGATTCATGCTAAGAAACATGAATGAAGTGAAGGGATTACCACTCTCTTTATTAAGAGAAGATATCACCGGCCACTTGATTAGTGAAGCCGAGTAGTGCATGGCCATGCTCAAATGAAATGATAAGTGTTATCATTTATTTGATTTAGTCGGTGTCACTAATAGAACAAAAAATGATAAGGGTTGTATAAGGTTGCAACTAGGTTACGTTAATTTATATTGACATTCATTCAATTTGGGTAGTCATAATGTCTTACTAGAGACCGCTTATGATTTATGGTCCATAAATTGGATTTAGGCCCATTGCCAACATTGAATGGACCTATAGGATCGCACACTTTAAAAATCTGGATTTGGATTTAAACTATCTCACTTATTGGACCATTAAATTATGTTATTAATTAAAACATAATTGAGTAGGCTTAAGTTGATTTTCGGTTGGGGCTTATTTAAATGTTAAATTCAGCCCTAATAGTATTTTAATTAAACAATTATAAATTATTTAATTAAAAGGAGAGAAAGAGTCCTTATTCTTGTAGAATAATTAAAAAGGAATTTGAGTCGGAATGTGATCCCTATTTTTTAGGAAGTAGATTGCCATCCAAACTGAAAAAAAAATCTATTCCTAATAAAATATATAAAATAGTGAAAATAGGTTTTGCAATCCCACTAACTCTTGGAAAGATTGGGCACACATAAAAGAAGAGAGAAAATAGGTTTTGCTCTCCTCCTAACTCAAGGCCGCCGCCCCCCCCTCTTTCTCTCTTTAAAACCGAAATCATCAATTAATAGAAGTGAGATTGTTTGAGTGCTAGCACACATAATCTTAATCCCATAGGTTTTTAGGTGTGAGACGGTAGAGGACATTCGCATTAAGGCGAGTGTCTCCCATTGTTCAAATCGACGGAAAAAGGAGTAAGGAAGAGAAATTGATTCAAGCTCACCTTATTGAATAAAGATTCAGCATCTAACTCAAGGTAAAAGTCTCAAACTTTATTGATTATTTTAACATACATGTGATCTTGGCATGTTTCTATAGTAAAGTTTATGCTTTTTCGCTGCGTGTAAACTTGATTAAGTCCATAAGAAACCAAACAAACGATTGTGAGAATACTACTTTTTGAAATTTTTATAGCCATGAGGGTAATTTATTTCGTGAAAACAGGTTATGTGTGCCTATGAGCTCTCTAAAAGAGTTAGTTATGCATAAGGCACATGGGGGAAGCTTAATGGGGCATTTTGGTGTCTTAAAAACTTGAGCTATTCTAACCGAACACTTCTTTTGGCCTCACATGAAAAGGGAAGTAGAGAGGGTTTGTGAGAAGTGTGTGACATGTAGGCAAGCTAAATTTAAAGTTAAACCCCATGGCTTGTACCCGACATTACCAATTCCTAGTTCACTTTGGGTTGACATTTCCATGGGTTTTTGTTTGGGACTACCACGGACTAAGAAAGGGAGGGATTCAGTTTGTATTATTGTTTATAGGTTTTCAAAGATGGCACACTTCATTGCTTGCTATAAGATGGTTGTGCCAACAACATTGTGAACTTGTTCTTTCGAGAGATAGTATGTTTGCATAGAATGCTAAGGAGTATCGTTTCTTATCATGATGCCAAGTTCTTGAGCTACTTTTGGAAGACTTTGTGGGGTAAGTTGGGAACTAAGTTGTTTTTTTCCACTACTTATCATCCACAAGCTGATGGCCAAGCCGAGGTATTGAATCGAACTCTTTCTACTTTATTACATGTTATTCTGGAAAAGAACATTTAGAATTGGGAAGAGTGTTTGCCAAATGTTGAATTTGCATATAATAGGACTATGCATACTACTATTGGTTATAATCTTTTAACTCTATTGGATTTGATACCTTTTCCTATTGATAAGTATTCTAGCTTAAATGGTGACGAAAAAAAGAAGCAAAATTAGTGAAGTCCTTGTATAAGAAGGTGTGACAACACAATGAAAAGAAGAATGAGCGAGTATGCAACAAATGCTAATAAGGGGAGAAAGAAATTTATCTTTGAACTAGGCAATTGGGTTTGGGTGCATATGTGCAAGGAGTGTTTTCCAACTCAATGACGTTCTAATTGTTACCATATGGAGATGGCCTTTTTTAAGTGGTTGCAAGTATCAATGACAATGCTTATAAGCTTGATTTACCGAGTGAGTATGGAATTAGTGCTACTTTCAATGTTTCTAATCTCTCTCCTTTTGATGTAGATGTTGATGAAGAAGATTCGAGGATGAATCCTTTTAAGGAGGGAATGATGGAAACCATGGAGCTAAATAGACCAGCAAGGTGGTGTCTCTAAGGAAGGTCTAAGATAGCAAGTTTACAAGTCCAAAATCTGATCCATTACATATTAAAGATGGTCCAATGATATAGGCTAAGGCTAAGAAGCTTAAAGAAGCTCACAATGGGCTGATTCAAGAGTGTTGGGCAGAATGCACTTCCAAGGGCCTAAGGGAGCAATGTGGCACCATCTTGAGAGAGGAGGAGGATCCAAGACTTATCAATCTTATCCAAGTCCAAGATTGACTTCTTAAATCTTCGTTGGGCCTATTTTGTTATATCTAGCTTATTTATGATCATAACTAATTAATTAAGTTTGGGCTCTATGTGTTAAGCCCTAATATTTGCATATGTTTTTAAGACCATTAGGGTCTGTTTCTATTCTCCTTAGGTGGTAAGGAAAAGTAGAGTCCTTTTAGGTGGCATGTTGCCTTTTTGAAAGTCTGGTTTAGTTTTATTTCGGACTCACACAATAATTTTAAGAGTTAATAAATTTGAGAGGATTTTCTTTCTTTGTTCTTTTGAGACCTAAATCTGACTTATCAAGGATTGCAACCCTTATGGCATCTACTCGAACTTATCATCCTCCATATGGTGTGGCGTTCTTCACTCAATTACATCATAGCTTCGATTCTTGCCTCCTTATAGTCAACGAGTCGAGTTTCGCTTATTATAACTTGATTGGGTGCGTTCTTGGGGTTGTCTAGAGACAAAGTTATTTGGTTCTCTCATCTTTATACATGGGGTTCACATCAATTATATCAATTAGAGATATATAATATCGTCGCTAAAGTGGAATATTATACTTAACATTTTAATGTTAGGACTCATCATATATAAATCCTTATCACTATGAGATAGTAGAATTTGGGTATAGGGAAAGCATCAACCTATGCATTAAAAGGTTATATATACCATAAATCTTTCCCACTTATACATTGTCATTCTCCAACAATAGAAGAATAGTACAACCTATTTATGGTCATAAATCATAAAATAATTATAGTAATCCGTATAATATCATTAAATATCATGACTTTATATAACATATTCTCTAGTCCCATCGATTGATATATAACTGTTTATGTATTGGTAGGGAAGTTATAAATAGATGATCTCTATGTATCATTATACCCTATGATCCCAAGGAACATGACTAGTGGGATTAGAGGTTAATAATTAAGCATTATATAAAATAATTATTTATGTAGGGTATTTAAATAAGAACTAAGAGGCATGTTCCTTGGGATAACAATTTAGTCTTGTTCCTTGGACTATCAACTTGACCTCAAAATATGTAATCATATTATGTGTATATTATGGTTAATAGTGTTATCTTAATTAATCTCCACATTCAAACATATTGGGAGATCAATCCCTAACTATTAGGATATGTCCTTACTGCTAATAGTTCTAATTAACCCATTCTATGTGGATTTTTCTATAGAATCATATTATAGGGTTACTCCAATCTCTATATTATGCCTCTTTTAGAGGACAATGATAATATTAATATAGGAAATTAAGAGGCAATATTGCTATGTCATCTCTTCACGTTACTCTAGGATCATAGTTAGACTACACTTTGTAATAGACTAAATCATGTGTACTTTTGGAAATGGATGTGTCCTATTAGCATAACTTACTGAAATATCCATAGAGTTATAAGTAAACTAGGCATATCGTTACTCCATAAATGATATTGGATTAGGTCTACTTGGGAAATACCACATAATGCCTTGATAGTCATATTATCCATACAATGGTACTTTTAACTAGGTGTCAAGTACTAGAATGTAAGCAAAAAGTACATCTATACTCTACAAATGTATGTAATAACCATTAGATACAAGGATGGACAATGGTATTATTCTCATGATTAATAAACAGTTTATCTTTATTTGATAAATATTGGTTCATGATTAAGTTGTGCGAATAGGCCATCCTTACTAATACCCAGGACTATGATAGGGCCATAAAACTCATGTCAACTATCCTAGGATAATACCATGGGTCCTAGTACAATCTTATTTGAATAGGTTATATCAATATTTAACTTGTATTTTATTGATTTTACTAGGACCCTAATAAAGCTATAATATAATTATGAAATTTAACAAGTCTAAGTGATTAGCTAGTGATATGGCCATAATTATTAGCGACATTGTACTAAATGTCTCCATTACTTCTATAATAACCCAAACACAAAATTAGTTATGATGGTCCATGATTTAGTCTATTATTTAGCTAATATTCGAATAATCATTAGGATATATATAATATATTAACCGTTATGTCCATTAATATGGATAGTAGATGGAACATTATACCCTTAATTTATATATAGGGGTAGCCACGAAATGGAACCATCAAATTAGCCATATTTTCATGATCTTCCTATATTGTTATTAAATTACTTGTTCGGCCTGATATTTATATTATAGTTGGTTTTTTTGTGAATAGGGTTATCAATGTACATAAAGATAGTAACCATGATTAAGAGGTCAAAACCTTTTATATAATTTTTTTAACTCTAATTAACTAAACTTAATTATCATAATACAACCCACATTCTATTAATGGTTAAGATTACCTTTGATTTATTCTTATTTAGGATTGTAAATATCCTATGATACTATAAGATACGAAGGGCATACGTATAGGTAAACTATAATACTATACCCTGTTCTTAATGAGGGAGGGTGCCTACACCTTCACTATTGGGAGTAATGGTAAGGCATATTCAATTAATGAACCTTAATTGTAACCTCTATCAACATTAACATTCTACCATTATATTGGCTCAATCTTATGATTATTTACTAGCTGATGAATCATTATAGGCATAATAATCATATAATAGTGTATATAGAAAAACATAAGTTGGCTAGGATCATCCATCCTAGTCCCGCATATGCTATATTGGGTTATCCTAGGATACCTTTTTTCAAGAGGAGAATATATGAATAACTAATGGTCCCCATATAATAAATAAGTTCTCTAATCACAATATAAGTAGGGACACGATAATTGATCCTATATAAGTTTGAAGATATCCTTCGATAATATTTAGGATAAAACACTAAAATATCGTTACTACATATTCATATATTCATTAAGTAATACTCTAAAAGGATCCATAATTTTATACCTTTGCATGTATAACCAATATTCATCTGATACTAGTGATATATTATTAGTTTATCCTCACTAATCCAAGTGATGATTGGATTATATCACCATGATTAATAGTGTCTATAGGATCACAACAATCTTAGAATGGTGAAGATATTTCCCTCTATCATAACTGGTGATAACATTAGATAAATTAACCCTTACTCAAACACTATTACAAAGTCCTATTGCTTTAGACATATTGCTTAATATGTACTTCATATTAAGTAACACATAGAATACCTTTGGGTTATCCTAATTACTTTTAACTAGTATAAGATCAATTACTAGTTGATACGAAGGCATACTCTAGAGGAGAGTCTATTCTCTATTAGTTTAATATAATAATATAGGTAATATAATTAAGGGTATTATATACTTGGGTTGATTAATAGGTTCTAGTTATTATGGATTATTACCCATTTATTGAAGTATGATAACAATTGCGGTTAATATAAGTCGTACGATATAGCCTTGTACCACATAGAATACCTTTGGGTTATCCTAATTACTTTTAACTAGTATAAGATTAACTACTTGTTGATACGAAGGCATACTCTAGAGGAGAGTCTATTCTCTGTTAGCTTAATA
Source organism: Dovyalis caffra (assembly GCA_963924115.1). Lineage (NCBI taxonomy): Eukaryota > Viridiplantae > Streptophyta > Magnoliopsida > Malpighiales > Salicaceae > Dovyalis > Dovyalis caffra. Next base: position 236,782 of record CAWUPB010000860.1, on the reverse strand, counting down.
TAATAATATAGGTAATATAATTGAGGGTATTATATACTTGGGTTGATTAATAGGTTCTAGTTATTATGGATTATTACCCATTTATTGAAGTATGATAACAATTGCAGTTAATATAAGCTATACGATATAGCCTTGTGGACCTTAAAATTTTAATATTTGACACTATCCTAAAAGTATTCTATCATATAGATAAGAACAAATAGATTGGTACTATTTATCTATCATTTATTCTAGGAATATATTTTTCTAACAATAGTATAAGAAATGGACTACATATATGATATATTAAAGTAAGTTTGATAGGTTAAATACACCCAATGGTTACCTATAAAAATGTTAGGGGACCAAATTGGCTAACCTAGTCTATAATTAGGGTGAACTACTTATTAAAAATCATACTATTATTGCCTTTATCGTGTAATAGAATAGGGTTCCTAGGATGTATTAATAAGACATCTATTGGGACGAGTATTGTTATAATAATATGAGTGATTATCGAATATAATGGTCTAATATGAGTGATTATCGAATATAATGGTCTTCACTCTGTTATTTATAACATTAGTTTATTCAATTATGGCTCCCCCGAGGATGATAAGAGGAATCTAAATATTATGATTAGTGAATGTCCCTAACTATTTAAGACCATTATTAGGCCATTAGCTCTACAAGTTAACCAAATAAGTGTCTATTTTAGGATAACCCAAAGGGATTCTATCATCCCAATGTGATATTAATATGGTTTCCCTTATTTAGGTATGGTCCTTATACTTTTGATACCCATATCCCGACAATATAACTTGGTTGTATCATTAATTGGATTACATATACCCTATAGCTTTGTAATCAATGTTATGATCTTCGATTAACATAAAAATATGTAATAATAAACATATAATTGGATACTCTAGTGAGTATAATACCCGATACTAATTGATATGGGTATTCCTCTATAGGGTATTTATATTATATAATAATGTGATACTAGGTGGACATGGATATAGTTAGTATTACTCTAGTTAAGACATATGTCCTATTAATATAGTCTTGTATATTATCTCCCGATATCTAGACCAATTAAGTCTCTATTGTATAATAGTCATTATCTAAATGGATCAACTAAGGCATGTAAGCTCTAATCAATAGTATATAAATTAACAATGATATTAGAAGGGCCAAACCCACATATGATCACCTTAATATCACCTATTCTCTATCCATATTGGACTACCCTATTTGAAGGATAAGAGAGGAATTACATCCCTAATATTAGATATCATAGATCCTAAATACCATATTAGGATAACTATCATAGGGTATTGATGAGAGAGTATGGTTACCAAATAGAATAGGTCTTACATCATAGTTATATAATGAGACATGATCCGTGGATATTAGCTTATTAGATAGCGAATACACGGTGAATGAGTACAATAATTGAACTAATAGAAAATGATACTCATGCTATGGATATTAGTCGGCCCTATTAGGGTTATTGTTTATGGGCTACCTAGTTCCCAATCCCTAAAAGCTGTGTAGCCTATTTCTTATTTAGAAGAATCAATGGATATGATATATTATTATCGATAAGTACCAAAGCTGCCATATCATACCTAAGTAGGCCCTATACCTCTGAATAAGTATGACAACTCTAATATTCCCCTCACATTAGTCTCTAGTATAAGTATCATCCACTTATAGAAATGATTATGGACAAAGTTATTGATTAAGAAAACATAGATGGTATCTACAAAAGGTTATTTATGTTGAACCTAGTTGCTTATAGTTTAAATTATAAATTTAAACTATTGGTTAAATTCCCTATAGGAACAATTAGGGTAGCGTTAATATTAACTATAGTTAGTAATAATTAGTTCCATCAATTAAAGAGGAAATTCATATTCCAATAATGAATATATTAACCTACCTAATTAGTTTATCATAAACTAATTATCAACTATTGGGCATCCCAGTCCTACTATTAAAAATTAGTACTTATGTATTAATACCCAAATTGGATACACTATGATAGTCTATCCAATTTTGGTACATCAAATTTGTAGCCATCGGATATTAAGAGGGTTGATAAGGGTTACCTACAAACATACCGAGGTCTATTACAAAGTGTAATATCCAAGGTAATCGATGAGTTTATCCATAATTTTAGGGTACTAATTTATAGCATATTAAGATAGTCGATAACTCAATTAGATATTATCATACATAAGTGGGGACAGAGTTAATGCTGTATAATATGCCATCCTTAACTCATTTACCTCTCCTTTAGGCCTCAAGATTAATTATCATGGGTACCTATAATGGTTACTTATGGTACCTTATCATAAGCTAATAATATAGGTCGAGTTAATTAATAGATAAGCCTATTTGATTGTTAAAGGGTATATATAGCTCATCGAGTAAAGTATACCTCCCATTATTGGATCCTAGTTTGATAACATCTATCAACTAGGTATATCGCCATTTGATAAAACTAATGGCCTTAACTATTATATCATACCTAAAGATAGGATACATATCTTATCAGAATGTAAGAAAAGGGTATTAGGGATAAACATGAAAATATGGCCTATTTATGTGTATTATCCCTATTATTAATATGGAACTAGGTAAAAATGATAACCATAGGAAGACTGTATAATGGACATACCAGTTAGAATAAAGTAAGCCTACTCTCGGGAGAGTATCAACGACACTACCATTATGCACTCATCCCACTATACTAAAGTCATATATATTAGGGACCTTATTATATGAACGTATTGTTATGACCTTAAGGTTCTATTATATCATACATAAATATGGGTATAACAAATTGGCTAGTCATTATGTTTGATTCAAGGAAAATTAAGATAATATCAAGAATTTATAGTTATTGATAGGGTATATATTCACCTTATTTACCTTGATTAGGCAATAACAAGCTAATTTGTTATCATACATCAACCAGTATTTAATTTGTTATCATATGTTAAACCTTACAATATTCCTAGATGTTATTCAATTAATTTTAGTAAGGGCCCAGGAAAATTGATGTCAAATCATATATTTATTCCTAATCAATACCTAAGGGAATAGATGTAATAATTGGAGGATATACCTTCGAAACATATCTCCAATGATATTAATTATACAATAAACCCTAATAGGGGGATTCGTATTAGGGCCATTATAGGAATGATAGTAACTATAAGATAATATGATCCAAATAAATAACTATTGGATTGTTAGGGATAAAGATTACCCAATTACTAAACTATAGGAAATGATGAAAGGCCAATTATCCATGGTCTATATCTAATATAAGTAGAGAGGGCATCCATGGAATTATCTTCGGGATGAATAAACCATATATGGAAATATCATATATAATGACATTTTATGATTTATTAATCCCAATGAATAATAAGCCCAATATAGTCCATTAATTTATAGAATGAAAATACCTCATCTTAATACCCATAAATTGCATGTTTGAATACTAAGTGAATGCGTACACTTAGCACCGATATATTAGTCTTTATATAAATTGGTATAAGCCCTTATTGTAGGTGGCGTCAATCAAATGGTGCCTCAAGATATTATAATTTTAAGGTCCGATTAACTCGTTTCCTTTAAAGTTATGAGCATAACCCGGGGATATTTCAAAGGGATTTATATAATTGGACTCTTTTTTGGGTATAACCTCTAGTAATGTGGAGAACATACGTAAAATGAGCCTAAAGATTCTCCATGTTGTATAAAATCTCGGTTAATCTACCAACTATCTTATTCCCCCCATAGTACTCATAGTCACCCCTAATTCTTTATTAGGATATAAGGAATTATTTATATTACTCTAACCATTAGTACAGATTATTACAATACTAGTTAATTGTTATAAAATATGAGTTATAATTCCTATTGGTTGAATAAGATATTTTAGTCACTCTTGGGAAAATACGATTATTGGGAAAAAGACCCGGTAATATATCAAACTATAACAAGTCCTCAAAGTGTCTAATTATTACCAAATAGAAGACCTTCATAATTTATCATAATTAATGCCAAACTAACGAGAGGCCAACTACATTAAGATAGGGGTGGAATATGCCTTAGTAAATAATCTCATGTAAGGTCTACCTTAATATCATCTCTATGGCCTAAGGTAACTATCCCAGATTATTAACCTTGGTTAACATGATATGGTACAGTGTTTCACCTCATAGGTATTAATTACAATGATAGTCTACTCAATAGATGTAGTCATCATTAGGAGGGATGTAACTCCATGTGATTATGGCCTTCTCTCCACAAAACTAGCCCCCTCAAGTCAGCATATAATTAAGGGCAATGATTTATCCCTAATTATAATTCGTTTATAAGCTACATTATATAACCTATGAGTTACTATGGGACTAGGTTAATAGATTAATACTATGGTGGTTAATTATATAATCATACCTAGATATTATGGGTGACTTGGGCCTATAACCATAAATCATTATCCCATCTATCATACGGCCTACTCTAGATGGGTACGCCTATAATATAATCAATGTGCCCAATTAACCTCTCTAAAGACTATTCTTTGGATATTGCTTGTCATATTATGCCCAAATCATCATAATTAGGTTATTAACCTTAACATCTAGTTAATAGAAGCGATACACTACTATGGCCTTATTTGCCTTTGGACCATGTTAAGATTAGATAATGAACAAGTATAGTGATAATGTACTATTGAGTTTAAGTACCTTATTGGGACCTAGTCAATAAAGTATACCAATTATGAGGATATATTAAGGGAGAGGGGGAATTAACTTGCTCATTATAAACTAATTATGAATTGGGGTAAGGTAATAATACTCGTATATACGGACTAGACTTTTATACCAAATCCCATTGTCTATAGTTGGTAAAGAGAATGATATTAAATAGCATTTTATATTTCTTACATTTAACTAAAGTAATAACGTATGGAGTGTTACATTGAAGTTAATTAATCGGATGGATAGGAATACTATTGAACATTAGTAATAAGGGGATTAGTATTAAGGCCATTATAGGAATGATTGTAATTATAAGATAATATGGTCCAGATAAGAGGATACTTGTAGCCTATAAAGTATTTAGGAATTAATTATATTGAATAACTATCCTAATCCATTTTCTTATAAAATAAAGGCCATTAACCTCCTTTTATAGCAATATTATACGGGTCATACAATAGGGATTATTCTCTAGTCCCTACCAATAATTATTGGTAACCCCTAATTATTAGGTTAGTAGAAATATTGATAACTATATTGGTACATATCATCATAGGATCTTGCTCGACCTATTATAATAACATTCTTATCATCCTTACTATAATGATAATATGTTATTTATAACCTAATGGCTAATATAAGAGATAATGTTGCTCATTAGGTATATTTGTCCCGTATGACCTAGCTATCGTATATTCATCTTAATAAGTGTTGACAAGAGCCCTTCCTTTGGTCATTATAACGATTGTGCATGATATAATATCATACCCGACTTGCCCATAATATGAAGAAGATAATATGATCCTAATAAGAGTATATTCATACCTATTAATCCTATTAATAGGTATACAACCTTCTAGTTACTATCATTATCTTATAATGATACCTCCTATAGGGTATTAAGATGATAATTATTTGATCCCACAATCATATACCATAAGGGTAGGCATAAACTATTAGTACAAAGATAGCCTAAACATACCCAATCATGATTATTGGGATAACCTACTAAATAGCTTATTCCCAATATCCTATAAAAAAAATCACTTCTAAACACCCTATTTTATGCTTAGGGGAAATATCTTGCAATTAGAAAAGATGTATGGAATCTCTAGTTGGCATAATGAGATTGGTTGTTAAAATATATTTAATGGAGACAAAATGGTCTATTACACAGGGTGGATAATTAGCCCATAAGGCCTTTATACTTGAATCATTTGATTCTTCGAATAAGAAATGGGCTACATAGCTTATAACGATTGGGAACTCGGGTAGCCCATATACAATATCCTTAATAGGGCCTATTGATATCCATAACATGAGTATCATTTTCTATTGGTTCAATTATTGTACTCATTCACTAAGTATTCACTATCTAATAAGCTAATATCCACGAATCATATTTCATTATATTAGTTATGATGTATATTATCGGGTATAGTGCGAATAATATAGATCATTAAGCCATTCTTAATATAAGCTCTTGTTAGGGACTATGGTGATAACCTATTAAATATAGCTACCTATTACAAATACTAAACGTCTATAAGCTGCGGGATGCATCATATAATATCGATATAGCTATAATAGACCATATATGTTTAACATACTAATAGGGTATTATCTTTTAGATGAATATATACCCCAAGTTGAACTAATAATAATATTGATATAATACCCATTTGTTGTCAATTAATACCATATTAATACTTGTCCCCAACTAATGGTTCCATAAGCTATTACTCTAATATGTTTAATATTTGGATGACAAGTTACTCTCGTGATTTAAATAGGTTAACTATAATTCATGATAATTATAACAATATCCCCCATTTGTAGCGGTCGTAAATATTTATAACTCTTGAAAATAAGCATATTAATAGGGATACCCATCTAGTCTCCACATTAGATATACATTAGCGACTTTATCTTATTGATTACCCTCATAAAGAGGACATCCTTTTTGGAGAATTGTCCCTATTGGACCAATATAGGAGATTTACCTTCAATAGGATAATATTAAAGTATGAGGAAATTTAGAGTATAATATAGAAATTAGGATATATAACACTAATGCTATATTTACCTACGTAAATTGGCAAAATCCGTTATCACTATCTTATTAGCTTAAATATGGCCCATATATGAGGATAATAGTGTTATCTAAATATATATATCCATTATTAATATCATACTAAGGAGTTGATTGAAAAGGTTACTATTCCGTTATGATTGTTATTGATAGTCATTATATACCATAGCATGAGCTTATGGGACCATGGCTGGATATGTACTCCCTATCAGCTAAGTATCTAATTAAGACCTAATGTGGTACTTATGAAGATATTACCCCGAGTGGATGAGTAGCTTCCTTGGTATTATAAGGAGCTTGATTAATGGTCAAAACTCAATTTTAAATATCATTATATAGGGGTTTAATGTTTCTCGAAAAATGAACGATGTTATGATTTTAGCCTAATGTGTTGCAACCTAATATATACATGATGAATGTATTATGAATAGATAAGAGTACACATCATATACTGAGTACATCTCTCATATATTCGAGACTAAACATAATTAAGGTCATGGGTAATCGTTATAGTCATGGTTTTCAATATCTCTCTATCAAATACCTTTAAAGATTAATTTATACTAATAGTTAAAGTTGGGATTATTATAATTTCCTAGTATAATCATGTAGTCACCTAATTAATGGTTAATTGGTGGAGAGACTCTATCAATATATTCTCCTCTCGTCCAATGAGAGTTATACCATATGCTTGGATAAAAGTAATGAGGATTTAATGGAGATAGTGTAGGAAAATTACCATAATAGTTATACCGAGATACTTGTTGTAATAGCTTGGGATTATAATACCAAAATAGATTTTCCGGAGTGAAATAGGGAGTAATAAGTGGGATCGACATAACTATGGGAAAGTTTACCTCATAACTCTATATGAAATATCTATAGTTATTATCATGAGGTATTTTTGACATAGATATAACGATACATTAGTTCCTATCACTAAATGTATCTAATGGGTTTAGGATGGCCCAATCCCCTAATCTTCGGGATAATATTATCCCTATGTAGCTGAAGTGACATTAGGTCATCTATATTAAGTATAAGGAAGCAATTATACTATTATTAATGGAATTAAGTTTATTCTAATAATAATAGCCCCCTTCTATGCACATATCTATACTTGTGATATTATGGAATACAATTGACAATGTAGGCCCTTGGGTATATGTATCGTTATCATAACTATAATCATGAGAGATTATAATCAACATTATATAAGATATCTAACTAGGTTAACTATAATTCATGATAATTATAATCTAACCCTATTATATAGGGTTGATAATAGTATAGGTTATCCCTAGTTAGTAAGTAGGCCTAATACCCTATGATGGTTACTACGCCATCTTTCAATATAGAGTCCTCTCATAGTTATTAAGGATAACTCAACATGGCCAAATTAGTTCCCTAAATAGTGTTGGGATATCCCTTAATTATTATGGCCTAGTTACTTCTCATCATTATCCTAAAAATAGCCTATTATAGTTAATATTAAGAAATCACTCTCTAATTAAATATGTAATTAGCTAGTTAATTATCTTATTAAAATCTCTCATCCAGTTTAATATAACCTTCTTTATAGTTTATAAGCTAACCCATTCAAGCTAAACTAAACGATAATGGTAAAATGTTATACCGAGATAATTTTATAATAGAGATTAAATATTTAATTAGGAGGTAATATTGCTATGTTATCTCTTCAAAATTATTTTATGGTCATAAGGATAATTGTGAGTCATAAGTACCACATAAGGTCATAGTAATAAACTATTATCATGAATATCCATCATTAGTTGGGATAATTTATTTTGATAGGTTGGGTATTTAGTTTATTATTAGGATAAGGGACCTAGCGTAATCAAGCGTAACCATGAATATATCAATTGGCACGGATATATCGATTGTAGTCTCCATTACTTATCATGCCCACTTATAATTATTTTGAGATAATATCATTTTCTAACTAGGTAGTGCTCATAAAACAACTATCCTATTAATAGTTAACTCTTATAAAAAAAAAATACAAAGACCTAGGCATATTAAATGTATTTTAATAACTGATCCACCCTTACAAAAACCCCAATGTTTGAATACCAAGCCTATTAATAGGGGAGATTAATATAATGAGTAGTTAGTAATTCCCTATTATATGACTATATGCCATCTCCATTAGTTAACAAATAATGGTGATATAACTATAATTATGGAGATTAAGAATCATTGAATTTGTTTACCAAGTTATTCATATTACCTAATCATAAAATATGAATATTATTACTCCTCAATTAACATAGAGATGTTCAATATTAGGTATTAATAAGATAAATCAATTTATGGTAGGTGTTCACGATGAGCGGTCCATAATCCGTATAATATAATTCAAGGTGATTAAGGTAATGGGTAATTGATATAGTCATAGTTTATTCTTAGGTAGGCTGAAGTATAGTAATATATAGTGAGGATATTTTACTTATTCCTAAAATAAATGGAATATATTATAAGTGTATTTTAAACATCAACCTATCTAATGCCCAAATATTAGTATTAGCTTATATCTTCTTTACTAATATTTAGGGGCTAAATATATTCACTTGTTGATATATTCACTACATAATCTATTAATAAGTTAATTTCGAGGCATAAGCTATTAATGGGTTATTTACTTGGTTATTTATAGAAAGGGTTCATGGTCTATTATTGACCCTAAGTTTAATCTAAGAGGATAGGAACCATTTTTGTTAATTGATAACTTTACCAAGTTCATTATCCGGACAATAGATTACTCTTGATATCTTTATGCTTACATGGTTCTCATTGGAATTATATTGGACATTGATCAATATGTCATTAATGAACTCGGTAAAGTTATCAATTAACAAACATGGTTCTTATCCTCTTAGATTAAACTTAAGGCCTATAATCTCCTATAATGGCTAACTAAACTAGCCTTAACTAATTTATATAATACTAATATAACTAGGCATATCATTAAATCAATATAATAGTTGAGGGCCATATTAAAAATGAGAATGATCCATAATCTCCTAATTTCCCTATCATATCGTGTAATAACTTGCAAAAAAGTAGAATTGACCATGTTAATACATATTTCAACTAACCTAAGATGGATATCAGCCCCTAATCAAGATATTGATTCTAAACCCATGTATCCTATAGGTGATTCACCATTTTAGACACCATACTATTAGCCCATTCTCCCTAGTCAAATAGTTTAATACGAAATCAAACATATTAGATATGTGTCTTATATTGGATAAGTGAAGAAAATGTTGGTTACGTATAATTGTTGAACATATTTTTATAGGTTTACACTTGTGGTTGAGTCATATCCTCAATTAGGAATTACTCGAGTAGGTGGGAATTTACTTAGGTATTTACCATTGTAATCTATATATTTCCCTCTTCATGGTTTATAATCACATTCTCAATTGTTCTCTAAAAGGACATAAATATAGTTATGTAATCTACCTAATGATATGCCCCTCTCGGGTAGGCCAAATCCTAATATTTGCCATAATATGATAAGGAGAATTTAAGTTATACCATAAAATTATAACCCTATATAATAACACTATCGATGGTCGCTTAAGCGATTAGGTTACATTGTATGGTCCATTATGGGGTTAAGTTGTTCTTGATAATCACATAGATAACAATGAATAAACTACATCGTAAGAGTAATGCCTTTGATATTGTAGTTTACAATATATAAGGGTTTATGAATAGATAAGAGTACACGTCATATAACCGATTCTATAATTACACCATATTAATGGGACATCTACCTATGGAATATGAGGTTACCATATAAGGTCCCACTAGTATAATCACTTAGTAGAATAGCCTAGGCTAAATCACATTAACCCTTAGTAACATATTTTTTATGAGAGAATAGATTAGAGAATATCAATTGGCTATACATTAAAAAAAAAATCAACCACTTTTGAAATTATAGACTAAACATGGATATTGAGCGTAATCATGACATCTAGGACCATAATACCATATTCACTACTATGCTTTATAATAGGGACTAATTACCATGTGATAATGGGAAATTTTTGATATATTAACCCATTAATATAATGAGTAGTGGGTAATAATATTATTATAAATATCAAAGTCTCTATAGAGTTATTTATAGAACCTTAGCCAAGATAACAATTGATGATTATTAATAATATTCGGTATAAAACAATGATTGTATTCGTACCCTATCCTAATTTTTATATCCCTTTATATATAAATTAATATATTTGCTTAGAGTGATAAGATCAAGGTACTCTAATATCATTCATGGGATAACGAGTATGATTAACTAGGCGGATGTGGCCAATATGAGATAGCATTCAATGAACTATTGTTGTGGACATTGATAGGGATATTATGCCCCAATCAACTGACGAGTTAACTTTGATGACCATTAATAGTTAGACATTAACTCCGATAATTTACAACCAATAGTACGAGAAAGTAATTGCCATATACTTTTAATATGCTTGATAACACCAAATGCTCCCCGTAACAATTACAATTATATCTCGCTCCCATATTATAATCAATTAAATTATGGTTATATAAAGGAATTAGGTCCATATTCAACACTTTTATAGGATAATTACTTTTATCATTATTGGCGAGGGTTATTTCTAGTGGAGCATAATTATGCCTTTGCATGTATAACCAATATTCCTCTAATACTAGTAATTATATTATTTATTCATTTAGTGATAAAAAGTAATTAGGATAACCCAAAGGTATTCTATGTGTTGCTTAATATGAAGTACATATTAAGCAATATGTACTGAAGCAATAGGACTTTGTAACGGTGTTCGAGTAAGGGTTAATTTATCTAATGTTATCACCGGTTATGATAGAGGGAAATATCTTCAACCATTCTATGATTGTTGTGATCCTATAGACATTGTTAATCATGGTGATATAATCCAATCATCACTTGGACTAGTGAGAATAAACTGATAATATATTACTAGTATCAAACGAATATTGGTTATACATGCAAAGGTATAAAATTATGGATCCTTTTAGAGTATTACTTAGTGAATATATGAATATGTAGTGAGGATATTTTAGTGTTTTATCCTAAATATTATTGAAGGATATCTTCAAACTTATATAGGATCAATTATCATGTCCCTCCTTAAATAGTGATTAGAGAACTTATTTATTATATGGGGACCATAATAGCCTGTTGATATCATATAATGGGAGTTAAGTTTATCCCGATATTCTCACTATTGGTTTAATCTAATATGGAGGATAGATTATCCTCCGTAATCTAATTAAGTAGAATATCAAATTTAGGCCCTTATATTAAGGTTTAATCTAATATAATTCATGTGGGTAAGATTTATAGGATATCACTATTATGGTCACCAATACTATATTCGTATTAGGTTATAAACAATAACTTCCTTATTTATATTATGTTTAACCTAATATAGGGGAGTATTCCAATTCACCTTCCATTCTCCCACTCATTATCTAGGTTTATATCACGTTATAATACTAGTTATAGTTACCATATGATTGAACCTTGTGAGTCAACTCTCGATTGTGCCATATCTCCTAATGATAGGTTGGTACCATGTACACGAGTCTAGGCCATCAATATTTATTAGGTCACATTACAATTTAACCCTCCATATATATTCACAACTAGGATATGCCCTACTCTTACAAATTATTGCTCACTAAGGGTATAATTATCCTCTAGCAATATTAAAAGTACACCCGAGATGTGCATAGATTAAAATACTTAATATTAGTGATATAATACCTTAGGATTCGATATACTAGGATTTTCCCATAATACTGTTATCTCCTTGAGAGGAGATATACTTTCGCCCATAATATTATGGCCATAACTGCGAGTATATACAATGCGAGAGGGTTATAATTTGAATGGGTATTACAGGGACAACCTATTAATTGAGACCGATAAGCTCACTATTTAACAAAATTATAGTGTTACAAATATTCAAAGTGGATTACTAGCCATGACCTTATAGGAGGCTATATCCTTCTTAATTTTTAACCTTTGTTTAGTAGTTGTCAATTAAAACCGTTCATATTATAAAAATTGGTGGAGTATTACTACTAAATATCTTAACTCTTTTCAATAACCCTTCCTTTCCCTTTATGGCATGAGAACCCATATAAAAATACCATTGTAATATTAACATACCATAGTGGGACAATCTCCTGTTTAGTTATGGGAAATTAAACTAGAGTAAATTCTAGTATATTGGAGAACTTGATGGACGTAAGTGGTTATTGGGTGGTGTTTAAATTGGGAGGGTAAGTGAAGGATAGGTCATGAGAAAGGGTAATATCTACTTAATTAATTATAATTAAAAGTCAATATAATTAGAATTATAAAGTATTTATAATAGGATGTCCTTAAAAGAACTTTTATAAGGCCATAGCCTACTTACCGGAGGGTCCTTATATGGTTAGGTTAAACCATATATTCTAAGGTGGAATTATTTTCCTCAAGTTAGACCAATCCTATAGCTAATAAACTAGGTAGCCCTATTAACGATATAACACGTTATCCCATATAAAGGCCCTTGATACAAAATATAGGCATACTTGATGGAACTCCATGAATAAAGGATACCTACTCATTGTTCCTAATAAGGAATTGATTGGTATACAAATATAATGTGTTGTATCAAGTAAACACAAAGGAAACTCTCCCCATCTAATGTCCAGGTGAGTATTAATAAATGGAGTTTTAGCTCGAATTGGCTCGAAAGATACCTATTAGTGTTTATCTCTTATGTCCCCCTATATTAATTTGAAATCAATATGGATAAATTATTTAATATACAATTGCACTCCCTAATTATGGGAATATTACAAAATATTATTGTAAAATTGGTAATAATCTAAGGTTGTGACAAATTGCAAAACTTGGTAAATCTATCCATATTATAGGCTCGTATAATCCTTTACCGAGTCCACGCTTATAAAGAGGATAGTTCATGAGTTTGGGTAACCTATAATATATTGATAGACTAATAGTCATGTCTATCATAATCTTATAGTACTCGGCTATCCATTTGGGTAATCAACTCTCATATATTATCTTCACCTATTATGGTGATACTCCCACGAACAGGAAGAATTATCCTATGAAAATTATTCTCCTATATAATACTCCCTCATAAAGGGAACAATTATGTTATATTTTCTCCCTCATATCACAACATAAATTAATATGTTAACATAACATTGAGCCTTGCCCCCATTCAACTATCAAACACTATGTGGTAATCCTTTAGTAATTCTCCTCACCACTTGATTATAGAGATAAACAAGTCATGGTAACACACCAATAGAATATTTATAGTAAGGGGAATCAATATATTAAAAGATGAGAGAGATATATATATTAATGACTCAATGGTGACAATGGATCCTCATTATAACTAGATCAATGGCATAATATGATAAAGATTATTATTATTAGAAGGGAAAAATTTCTCATGGTACATTATAGATTTAAGGCCCATTAATATTGCTCCCTAGAATATCTATTTGGATAATGTGAACTATATAGAAGTATTATGCCCAATGAGTAATCCAATATCGAAGATATTTTGTTGGCTATATTGGTAAGAGTTCAGTTTAGCCCTATATCCATTAATGTGAGAATTGAATATGCGTTATATTTGGAAAATAATCCTAAATTACCTATTCTCAACCCATTATGAAATAAGGACCTCCTATTAAATTAGGAAGATAGAATGAAGGGGGCTATTAACCTTGCTTAGAATAGATAAAATATTTCCCCTAAGATATCCACTTTGGGGTCATTACCATAAGTTTTTGTCCCTCTTTTGCAAGTAAGATGTCATAGGTGAATCGGGATAGTTTAATTGTATATTTGCTAATTCTAAGTAATTTAACTCCCACGAGTTCATTGGATATGCACCGACCCTAACTCACTCGTTAACAATTGGTCTCCTTTTAATAAAAATAATAATTCTTATTTTATATGATTTATCCGGCCATAAAGCTGATTATTATAAAAGGTTGTAGTAAGAAGTGTTTATTCCTCAAAGCCTTGATTTATAATCATGTTACTTTGGATATCTCACCAAGTTTTCTATTGCAACATTGTAATATAATTGGTATGCATCATCCTAAAAATAGTAAAAGCTGATTTTGAGGCCTAAATGATGTTGTTTAGTCACAATCACTCGCTAAGTCATGGTTGATGTCGATGAGTTTTGATCGTATGCCAACATTATATAGAATTAGATAACCAAGGAGATGAATATTGGCCTATCAACTTATTTCTCTCGACTTGGTTATCTCCCTCGTTCCTCAAAGCCTAATTAGAATATATGAATATTGGAATAAGGATAATTTATCATGACTCGTTAATGGGCCAATAAGTTTGATACTTTGATTTAATATTAGTTTAAATTGACCAATGTTCCTTCGCTAATTTATCATATATTGGTTAATATTTATGATAAATTTAGTTAATATCTTATTATATTTGAATGATATTATAGTAATTTAATATTATCCAAGATCATATAGATAATGATTAACATTGTAGAGAAATTAATATTGTTTCAATAATAGTTGATAATCTTATAAACCTATCAAAGGGTAACGAGAATGGCCTTATATTGGGTTTATCATAAGACTTCCTATGAATCCATACTCTTTGCTACATGAAAGCTAAGTCGGGCAAATTCAATACAAAGGATTACCATCATAAAACTAGGTCAACTTATCCATACCATTCACCCATGCTTCTATCACATTGATACATGACATACTAATGAAACACATTTGCATAGGCTTTATTCCTAATTTAGGATGATACGGACCAATGGTTGACAAACTTTGGTCTCTCCCTCCCTCTCTCTCTAATTGTAAGAATTAGGGAAATAACTAGGTGGAGAGAAATAAGTTGATAGACCAATATTGGGGACATAGTTTGGTTGATAATTGAGAAAAAATATCCAAGTATCTAGATTTATGATTTATTTGACAAATTAAGGGGAAGTTCGATGCTCTCTAAGATTAATAATATTACATAGTATATTTACTAAGTTGTTAATATCTTATTTTATTTCACTACGTTTAATTGAGTCGGTTGTATCTTTTGATCAATATTATGATATCTCTAATGCTATTAAATATAATTAACCCTAGACATGTGCCTTAGCCAAGCAAGTCTTATGAACAAGCTTTTCAAGGCTCCAATCTATGTGAAATAAAAGAACTACCCATGTGTTCACATGGGGTTGCCATGCGTGTGTTGTCTATTAATTCTTATGTGTTATGTTTATTATCTCGTGTGTGTTAAGTAGTCAATCGATGATAAGGATAGCTTGATCAATTAACTTATGAGGGAGAGAAAATCATGAATAGGTATCTCTCTCTCTCTCCCTACCTCCTCGATAATAAGCTTAGAATGAGTTAGCTATCCAAAGTAATATTGATAAACTATAAATATAACCATGAATAGGTATCTCCCTCATTATGTCTTGATCAATTAACTTGTGAGGGAGAGAGTGATTTGGGCCAACGGATTAATTGACAATGTCTATCTAATTCTTTGGACTTATTTCTTATAACCAAAACATGATCCACTATCATTAAAGGTTATGTGACAAGCATGTTCTCCTCTTGCTTGGGTGAACATAGGCTCATATACATCTCTATGTATATAAGGTCTTTATTAATTAGTAACTTTTTCTCCTTTTCAACTAAAGAAATGTAGGTAAATAAGACACTAACTAATCAAGACGATCTTGACTATTAACATAATTTCTCTTAGTAAGGACTATTAATATTGATAGTCGATCCATGGGACTTGGCTTAGAATATTTATTATAAGCCGAGATTCAATTTTGATAATATATTGATATAATCTTGTAATAGGAACAATTTTGACCTTAATATTTATATGGGAAAAATATTAGATTACTTGATAATTATAAGTCTAAATTTAATAATAACTCTCGGGTATTGATATTGATAGGTTACTATATCAATATTACAAAAATATTAAATGTTTACATATCGTTATCATAATTATGATTAGAATAATAATATATCCAACCTATTCTCTAATTAATCTAGGCGTGTAATTAGTAACTATTAAAATGGAACTACTCTAGGGTTATTGCCCAAAATCATAGATATTTTGAGGTTTGCAAATAAGGCCCTTAATAAGCCTATCGGCACGGGGGATATTATGTTATGGTATAATCATTCAAGTAAGGCCCTTGATGGGAATATAATGACAAAGAACTAGTTAACTTGCCATCCGTAACCTGACCATTAATTATTCTTGTTGATATATTTATATCCTAATATAGTAAGAGTGGAACATTATGAGGGTAGATTTGGCCATGGAACGGACGTAATGTCTCTCCTTGTTATTTGGGTTTTATTAGGTATGATATTAATTGAATAAGATTCCCTCTATTAATAATCTCTATAACCTAATTTGTATTATTTTACTATTAGTTAAATTTGCCTTCACAATGACATATCTATAGTAACTATTATAATATTCCCATATATTATAATTAATAACTCTACTATCTCTAAGTAAATTACTTATTATTATCATATGGCCTAGTTACTAATCATTATAAATATGTACCTATAATATTGGTATCAACAATGGGCATTCTATAGGGATAGCTTATAATCACTTATAACTTAAAGGTATCCCTATTTAGTACCTTTGTTGTTAGCATACGAGTTATAACCAGATTGACCAAATAATCATTTATGTCATGGGCATTAATATAATAATAATGTCCTATCAACTAATCTTTTATCTATATATAGGGGACCTTTTACTCATAACTATTGCAACACATTAATAGGGTAGTTACCTATTCTTAATGAGGGAGGTCAAGGAAATTTGAGGGTTATAAATTACCAAGGGACAACCTTAATTAGGCCTCTATTATATCAGTCAACTCCTACATGGTCTAGTATATATTCTTAAATAGTTATCTCATAAGCATCGATCAACCATATATAGGTTAGATATTTCCCTTTATGATATTAGAATTAATTCTCCCTATCAGTTTAAGGCAATATTATTCCATGATGGCTAGACTAGTTAAATAGGGACATAATTATTGGTGGAATTATACGAGATAGGTATTATAGGTTAATAATATATATCCCTTAATCATAGTTATGCAAGGGTAATACACATTTGGGAAAATAATTAGGGCAAATAATAACCTTCTCTCCACCAATTATTGATACCATAGTTATACCTTCCTAAGAGACTAGGTCCATAATATTACCATTATGCATATTAATGGAACCCTATGCGACATAGTAATCGGATTTGGTAAATAGTAATATCACCTATTGTTAACTAAGCTTAACCCATACAACTAGTAATTTTTCTACTAGGTATATGCCATGTTTAATGCTATAGTCAATTTGGAATATCTCATGAAGTATATCCCTTATTTGAACAATTATATATTCATATAATCGGTGACTTAATTCACCTCTATATTAATCACAATATATTAGCTCCGTTAGTTACATATATACTAGTAACCAATTACTCGTATGGCTTAGGTATTATGATTTTTGCTTATAATTATAACCCTGTCCGATAAAGGACTAGATTGGTTAACTATTAGTTCCTTAATATATCATTAAATGGATGTAATAGTGGGCTAATATATCATGGGCCAAAGTTAAATAGACTATTGAACTAGAGTGTATCCCCTAATATGATAACAATCTCCTTAAAATCATGGCTGCCACTAATGGTACCCTACTATTGATATCTATCATAGGGACGTTTGGTAATGATTGTTACCAAACCTAAAGGCATTAATACTATCCCCTATTCTTAATGATATTATTGATTAAGAAGGGCCTTATCTCGTTGTTAGCTTATGGGTATCTATTGATTCCATTCTATTGTAAGAGGTATCACCATAAGGTAATATTCTAATTGGAGTAAGTACCCCATTACTATATTGAATGATTAATTCCATATGAGTATAATTATCGATCATATAATCAAGTATCATAATGCTATAATCAGATTATGGTAATATCCATATATGTTATGGAAGGTATAACTAAGGTAACAATATCCTTTTAACTTTGTCCTAGTATGACTAGTACTAATTGGACACATATATTAACTTGCCATCTTATAATTCCTCTTGTTAATATTAAAGAATAGTACCAAATAAGTACTCCAAATATTTACCCTTATTATTGTACTAATATAGTCAATTTCGACGTATTCTTGTTAAACATTCATAGATTATATATATCGGGGTATCAATTATGTCCAAAGAAACTATAAGGGATTATACTAAATACACTCTAATAACTTAAAATAATAGACCATAACCTATAATGACGGAGCAACATATGATTACAAACCTAATTATATAATCATAATGATAACCATTGAGAGGTCGTTCTTGCTATCATTGTGCCTATACTTAGGATTACCATTATTTATAATCATGGTGACATAAATGTGTTTAGGACTATTTAGGGAAAAGACTTGGTATAACTATAATATTCATTATATAGACCCAATTATATTGATATGGCCATAATAGTTTAATAATACTATCTGGTAATCGATCTATAAGGTTTGAGTGTTGTACGATCGGATTGTTCCATGGAGGGTATCATCAAGTTATTCATAATGTATAAAATTCTAATTTGATAAATATTATAAGTTATTATGCCTCCTAAACCATAGGCAGTAGTTCAATAATGGTTAATAGTAATATGGTGCTATGTCCATATGTCATAATATATCTATTATTAAAATCAACCGACATTATGTACTCACCATAAATTGACCCATCATATCCCCTCATGGAGAGATAGGTGAGTACATAATGTTAGTTGATGGCAATATGACCCATCATACTATATGTATTAGTTATGGGTCCATAGTAATCAACTGACATTATGTACTCACCATAAATTATACCATTTTCATCATTTAGCATGTCTCTCCATGAGGGATTAATCGAGATATTAAGGTATCATCATTATATCTCTCTCTCCGTAATTATGTTACTACGTGACAAGGTATACATCGGTATAATTAATCAGATATGATATCCCTTTGTTTCCCCTAGTCCATGATTGATAATATATTATCCCTATGTTTCTAATTAATACCCTATTGAGTTAATCCTATGATGGTCCCTAATAGTATGGATGAACAATTATAGGGAGTATTCCTATATTGAAATATGAGACCATCATAATAGTTAATGCAAAGGTTTAAATCATCCTATCAACCCATCTTATTGTATGGCTGACCCCATTGGTAATAGCCCTTAAATTAATGAGATGCTAATATCACCTGATCACCTCTATAATTTAACTAATTGATATAATTAAACAGTTGGCAACCATCAATAAAAGCATGGATAAAATGGTTTGACCATTTATAGGGGTTAAAATTTAATGACGATTAATTTTACCTAAATACTATAGGACATTGTTTAAATATGATTACTCATCATTTAAGAGGGAATATATCAAGATAGCCTATATTATTAAGATGTGGTATTTGTCAAAACGATAGTTCAATGGCCTAATCATACAATTAGAGGAGTTTTTATCCAATGATGGGGTATATTCCCTCGGTTATCCATTATTATACAAATAGGTAATAGGTGCTAATAATAACTTCATGGGCCAAAACATTGTAAATGAGGACGTGATACCTTCCAAATACACCATCACAAGTATTTTTTTAAAGAATATTCCTTGATCATGGGTATATGCATAAGTACCAAATTATCACAATCCATAATTAGTATATGGTATGACCTAATCTCCTTATGATTAGACATGAAATTATCCGTTTATGTTGACTCATTATTCAAATATCAAGGGGATTATCTCTAGTGAATAATTATTGGGGTAAATTATTTTTGATATCTTGAACCAAAACCAACTTAAGGTATATGCATTCCCAAACAACCTCTATAATATGATCCATAAATATTTTGGTGATTAGGGGAGACAAATGGTTAACTTTATGTAACCCTCGTAAAAATCTTTAATGAGACATATATATATATGCTGAAATATTGACATAAATATGCATTAAATACGAGTGCAATTATAGGTGTATTTTTAATTATTCGGTGATGATAGTTAATTAGTACTCGATGTGGAAATTTTGGGGCACTTATGTGAGAATTTTGGGATGAAGTTTCAAACAAATTAATTAATTATTACTCATTATATATTAAGTATTTGGGACATATTATACAAGGGAAATAGGGGTGTGTATAATGTTTTGGGAATGTAGGAATATTTTCCTTGGAAATATCGAATGGAAGGGAAGGGAAATTTCGTGTTAAGAGGAGGAATTTATGAAAATCTATGAAGGAAATATGTTAATTACTTGAAGCTAAGTTAATTATGGTATTTAATTAGTCAAATCCCTTAGTTAGCTCACCTAAGCCATTTCATTAAATGCAAGAGAGCCAACTCACCCACTTGCACACAAACCCGCCACCTTCACCATGACTCACCAAATTACTTTACACTTTGCCTAATTAATTCAAGCCACATGTATAGCTATTGAATGTAAGGAAAAAAGGAGTGTGTATATATATATATATATATATATATATGGAAAGGATGAAATCCGATCATTTTTTTTAGCCAAAACCGTAGCTCACTCAAAGGAAAGAAAGAAAAGAGAGAAAAACCAAATGTGAGGAGGAGAAAAATGAAAAAGAAAGAGAGAAAAGAGAGGAAGGAAAGAGTGAAAGGAAAAGAAAGGAAAAAGGGAAGAAAAGCTAAAGGAACCTAACCTCATCCAAACTAGGTAAGTGGGTTTTTTGTTTATGTCATTTATTTGATCCTTTCATGAAAATTGATGTACTTGCTTAAGCTTCCAATTATATTGTGTTGTATTGATGTGTTGTCCTTGTTATGTTTGGTTGGTATAGGATTGTTTTTTATTATGGAATATCTATGTAAGTAAGTTTCTTTGATGCTTCATGCCATTCAATTGATGTGATTGTAATTGATTAAGCTTGTGTATAGGTTATGAGGTGTTTGTTGGCTTAGTTGTGTTGGTTAGGTTGTGTGGTTGATTAAAACATGATGGGCGAACTTAGAACTTGTCTAGGCATGAATAAAATGGAGTAGGAAGGAAAGAAAATGAAATTTTAGGGTTTTCTTGAGCAAATGTGAAGTCGGAGAGTTACACGGCCTCCCACACAAACGTGTCTTTTCCCATGTAATTAAGAAATGCATTTTTCTTGAAGTCGAGGGTTACACGACCTCCCACACGGGCGTATCTTTTCTCGTGTAATGAAGAAAGGTGTTTTTCTTCGGATCGGGGAGTTACATGGCCGCCCACATAGGCGTGTCCTTGCTCTTGTAATAAAGAAATGTGTTTTTCTTCGAGATAGAGAGTTACATGGCCTTACACACGGGTGTGTCCTTTCCCATGCAATGAAGAAATATGTTTTCTTCAAGTCGGAGAGTTGCACGGCCTCTCACACGGGTGTGTCCTTGCTCGTGTAAGTCACTAGTCACTTAAAAGTCACCCTTTTGTTCAATACTTGTTTGGTTTCCATTCCTTTCACCAAGATAACATAATAAATGATTAATTAGGTTCAAATAGATAGAAAATAAAGGTAGAAAATTATACCTTAATATAATTGAAATTTGATGTAAATACTAAGAATTATGCAATTCAATTGTACAACGATTTAACTAAAATTACTAAAGGAAAGAAAAGTGAAGTATTTACACACGTAATTAGACCCATCACTCAACCAATACCATATGTTGGTATTTCGTTCTAACGAGAAGAACATGATGATAAGGAGTATGAGTATGCTCGATCTTGTATGGGTTGGATATGTTTAATATGGTACACATAACATCACGTGCATCATGTGCATTGTGGGGAAAATGGAGAAAAGTCAATTGAATGAGAATTGGTTTACATGATTATGTTTGGTAACCTAATAGGAAAAATGGGTATTAGCATTCCAGTTGTTTGCGTACTCTAAGTTGTGTGCCTGCACCTTGTTAAGCGATGTATTCCCGCTAACAATGACTACAACGAGGGATAATTCCATTGTAGCAGAAGGTGATTTGATAATCACCTGGATTAAAAAATAGAGGCGATGTATTCTCGCTAACGATGGCTACAACAAGGGATAATTTCATTGTAGAGAAGGTGATTTGATAATCACCTGGATTAAAAAATAGAGGCGATGTATTCCCACTAACAATGGCTACAACGAGGGATAATTCCATTGTAGCAGAAGGTGATTTGATAATCACCTAGATTAAAAAATAGAGTAGACTAGCTAATACCTGTGGTACCTGAATTAAAATTGATGAGTATGGTGGTAAGTTACAAAACCATTGCATATCATGTGCATCACCCCGCTTATCGAGCTTTAGTCACCCTATCATTATTTTTATGATGTGACGGGAAAAGGACAAAATAGTAAGGATGCGGTTGGCTCCTCATAAGAGGCTCATGTGTAACACAGGAAGTCTGAAACAAGTTTTGTCTATAATTTGGGGGTATGGAATCCGTACAGAATCAACCGCTAATTATAATATTTTGTTACTATAATTAGTTATGCCATGTAAAATTTTCTATTTGTAGTTTTGTTATGTAAGGTGCTATTAATTTTTTAAGTACACCGTACGAGACATGATTAGGGTTTAGATAGTGTCGGCGTGACGCACCTTGCCTAGTCACTTCTATTTGGGTAATAGATAGTGGACTAAGGTCGGGGCATCACAAGGTGGTATCGGAGCTATGGTTTAGATAACCGGGTAGAATCCCATGTGTTACATGAGCCTAAGGATCGAGGTATCGTTCGATAAAAAAAATAATTATCATTTTAATTTTTATTCTTTGATTAATATGTATGATTGTTATTATATGTTTAGATGTTGAAGTATGATTATGATTGACAATATTGATAAGAGTCAATATTGGTGTTGTAGATGTTGTATCTATTTCGTACACCGTGTGTTGCTAGGACACGTCGACAGCGTGCCACTCTAGCCATTTACTTGGTGGAGCTAAACAACCCGGTTATGACTCCGGATCGGGACATAGTAGCCCATGTTACTTTGGTGCATGACTTACTGCAGCTGAATAATCTTCGCCGATGCTTCCTTCTAGCGAGTACCGAAGCATGGACTTTCCGAGGTTGACCTTACATCGGACTCGACACCGAGAGATCGATAGCTATTAAACGAGGTTTGGAAAGGTTTGATAGATAGGTATTGCTATAGGAATTTGGTTTGAGCCTTCCTTCCGATCCAGATTAGGCGGACCCATACTCGATTGATGTATAGTCGGGGTCTACCATTACCTCTTGCACGAGAGATAGTACATCATGCCTCGGATGACGTTATTGATCGGTGGAGGGTCGAGTATTCTTTCCCCCAACGTGTCCGATATATAGGTTATTAAGGACCCTACCACATGATGTGGTATCTTTTATGTGTTCTAGGATGTAAATAAGAGTGCTTCGATTGTAACTATAACATAAAAACCTTCAATAGGTAAATGTGTGTACGAAATGCTTCCTATGTATAAAAATATATAATTTTGTACGAACATGAATGATTTATATTAAATGTTAGAACTGGTACCAAAACTGATTTGAACTTAATGTGTACGTAAAGATAAACCATACCGCCGTAAAGAACCCCACACGAGCGAGGAGGTGAAGGGACCTCCAATGTTAATAACTTGAATCAACAAGAAACGTTAAACCGAATGATGGAAATCATGCAGCAGAATAACAAACACTACACCAATAATAACAAGTCCATGCCGATTAGATGAGGCGGCTTTTAGCTACATAACAACCGCCTCCACCCCAACACAGGAATGATGCGGTAGAAAGATTTCATAAAATGAACCCTCAAGAGTTTGTTGTGGGAGTGAACTCAATGATAGTCGAGGAGTGGATTAAGTCCCTAGAGGCAATATTCGAGTACCTACGGTTTGCTAACTAGGAACGAGTTTCGTGCGCCATTTTTATGCTAACTAAGGATGCCCGTAAATGGTGGGAGAGCGCACGACCGACGGTAGATGTGACTACCTTAACTTGGGAAGGATTTAAGTAGGTCTTTTATAACAAGTACTTCACCGCGGACGTGAGGGCTAAAAAGATACAAGACTTCCTAGAACTAAAGCAACATGGGATATCCGAAGGTGAATATGTACGGAGATTTGAGCAAGGATGTCGATTCATACCATTTATTGCAGGGGATGACAACTTGAAGAAGAATTGATTTTTAACGAGTCTAAGTCCAAGAGTACGAAGCATGGTATGGATGTCTGCCGCCAACCCTTTTCTAGAATTGGTAGATAAAGCTATGTTAGCGAGATGAGGATCAAAGGGAAATCATAAAGGAAGTCCAATAAAGGAGACAATCATTTCGACCCGGAGCCTCTTCCTTCGGACAACAAAGATGAGTTTTGTATAAAAATTTCAACCAAACCGGTGGTCTAAGAAATACACGAGCTACCAAACCATCACCTGATGCCTCGAGGCAACTATCGGGGAATCAACCGAGGCCAATGATGAGTAATCAACCCCGATGTAGTAGATGTGGGAGATTTCACATTGGGGAATGCCGGTTAGATGTAAGAACTTGCTTTGTATGCTACAAGCTAGGACTCATATCCCACAATTGCCCTCGAGCATAAAAATCGAGCTTAGGAAGGGTACCTGCTCGAATGTACAATATGACCCGGGAAATAAGAGAGATACAACAGTAATTTATGGTAATGTCGTAATCTTTGGCTTGATTGTTTATGTCTTGATTGATTTTGGTGTTACACATTCATTTATATCAAGCACATTAGTAAAAAGCTTAGGCGTCAAACTCGAGACATTAGACGTAGGATATCTTATAGTGGTTCCCTCTAGCGAAACTATGGAATCGACGAGTATAGTTAAGGAGTGTCCAATGTAGATTGAGGATAGGAGATTAGGAGTTGATTTAATAGTGTTGGATCTCCAAGATTTTGATTTGATCTTGGGGATGGACTCGGCTAGCGAGATATGGTGCCAACATAGACTATCGGGGAAAAAGGGTAATTTTTGAGCTACACGGGAGTTGGCGGTTAGAATTTAAGGTTCATTCAAAGCTTCAAATTGCACCGATCATTTTGTCCATCGAAGCTTTAAAAATGCTAGGGAAAGGGTGTGTAGGGTACCTAGCGCATGTGGTGGATAGCCGGGCGAGCAAAAGTTAAAACCGAGAGATATAGAGATTGTGCGAGAATATTTAGATGTGGTTTCGGAGAATTTGACAATGTTACCACTAGGAAGGGAAATAGAGTTTGAAATTGAACTACAACCGAGCACGGCTTCGATTTCAAAAACTCTTCATAGGATAGCTTCCGTCGAGCTAAAGGAGTTAAAGGTGCGATTACAGAACTTGCTAGACAAGGGATTCATACACCCTAGTTCCTCACCTTAGGGAGCTCCATTATTGTTCATGAAAAAGAAGGACTGGTAGTATGAGGTCGTGTATTGACTATCGAGAATTAAATCGGATGACTATTAAGAATAAGTACCCATTGCCTCGGATTGATGATCTATTTGATTAGTTACAAAGAGTGATGGTATTTTCAAAAATAGACCTACGAGTCCGGATATCACCAGCTAAGGGTAAAATTAGAAGATGTGAAGAAAATGACGTTTAGAACGAGATACGACCACTATGAGTTCCTAGTAATGCCATTTGGATTGACCAACGCCCCAACTACCTTTATGGACTTGATGAATTGAGTCTTTAAAAAGTTTCGGATAAATTCATCATTGTATTTATAAATGATATCTTAGTTTACTCCTGGAGTAAAAAAGAGCATGAAGGGCATCTAAGAGCTACCTTGCGGACACAAGGGAACAACAATTATACGCTAAATTTAAGAAATGTGAATTTTGGCTAGAACAGTAGCTTTTCTAGGTCACATAGTGACAAAAGAGGGTATAGCGATAGATCCGAAGAAAGTAGAGGCTATTGAGAATTGGCCTACGCCGAAGAATGTGACAGAGGTACGAAGTTTCGAGGGCTTGTTGGTTACTATAAGAGATTTGTTAAAGACTTCTCCAAGTTAGCAATGCCTCTCACTAATTTAATGAGGAAGAAGAGTGTCAAGTTCCAGTGGACGAATGCCTATGAGAAAATTTTCTACAAATTAAAACGAAGGTTGGTCACGGCCCTTGTACTAACTATTCCATCCGAAGGTGGGAACTTCGTGGTGTATAGTGACGCTTCAAAAAATGGGTTAGGAGTGGTATTAATGCAAGATTGGAAAGTAATATCCTATGTATCACGATAGTTAAAAGAGTACGAGCGAAATTACCCGACACATGACCTAGAACTAGCGGCGATAGTCTTTTCCATGAAGATTTGGAGACATTATTTATGCGGGGCAAAGTGTGAAATATATACGGATCATAAAAGCTTACGACATATCTTCACACAAAAAGAGTTAAACATGAGGCGAGATGAGGTGGTTGGAATTGGTTAAAGACTCGTGATTGTATAATCAATTACCCCCGGGCAAAGCCAATGTTATTGTCGATGCCCCGAGCAAGAAATCGATCGACGCGGTGCGGGTGATTCGGATGCCGATGGTGAGAGACCTACAAAAGTTGGAACCGGAGATAGTTCCTATAGGCCACAAGAGCGTGCTATCAATGCTATTAATCCAACCGATGCTACAAGAAAGAATTCAAATGGAGCAAAAAATGGACAAAAAGTCGAAGGAGTTAAAGAAAAGTATAGAGGATGTAAAGAGTCTAATTTTACGGTGGATGATAAAGGAATAATTAGATTTAAAGGAAGACTGTGTGTCCCTATGATGGAGAATGTAAAAGATAAGATACCGAAGGAAGCACACACAACATCATATTCGATACACCCAAGTGATAAAAAAATGTATTAGGACTTGTGATAGTGTTATTGGTGGTCGGGAATAAAGAGGGATATAGTTGACTTTATGGCAAGGTGTCAAATTTGCCAATAGGTGAAGACAGAGCACCAAAGACCCTCGGGAATGTTAAAACCCTTGGTAATTCCCGAGTGGAAATGGGAATATATAACAATGGATTTACCCAGTTATACTTGGATGAAATTATAAGACTACATGGAATTCTAATTTTGATTGTATCGGATCGAGATCCCGGATTCACCTCTCGTATTTTGAAAAAGTCCGCATAAAGTCATGGGTACCAAGCTAAATTTCAGTACAGCTTATCATACATAAACTAACGGACGAGTCCGAACGTGTAATCCAGATTCTTGAAGATATACTTCGAGCATGCGTTCGAGTTGGTCCAAAAAATGGGAGAGCTATGTATGCTTAGCTAAATTTGCATATAACAATAGCTATCAAGCTTCAATTAGGATGGCTCCCTATGAAGCTTTATATGGATGACGATGTAGATCTACCATGCATTGGGATGAAATAGGAGAAAGAAAGTTTCTAGGGCCAAAGCCGGTGCAACAAACAACCGAAGTGGTAGACTAGATTCGCCAACGGATGAAAGTAGCTCAAAGCGAGATAAAAGAGTTTTATCGGTAAAAGGAGGAAAGATCTAGAATTCATGATTGGTGATTATGTATTTCTAAGAGTCTCACCGATGAAGGGCATACTACGATTTAGGAAAAAGGGAAAGTTAAGTCCGCGATATATAGGACCATTCGAGATACTCGGACCGAGTAGGAGATAAAGCATATCGCCTATTACTACCACCCTCCTTAGCAAGAGTACACAATGTATTTCATGTGTCTATGGTAAGAAAGTGTGTAGGAGAGCCAAGTCAAATTCGGAGATGGCGCCACCAAACGTCACCCTGCATTTAACCTATGAAGAAAGACCGATCCAAATTCTTGATAGACAAATCAAGCAGCTAAGAAATAAGAAGATTAGTCTTGTTAAAGTTTTATGGGAAAACCATGATCTCGAAGAAATGACCTAGGAGCGGGAGGAAGAAATTAAAGATAAAGACCCCGAATTATTCGAATAGGTCAATTTCGAGGACG
Source organism: Dovyalis caffra (assembly GCA_963924115.1). NCBI lineage: Eukaryota > Viridiplantae > Streptophyta > Magnoliopsida > Malpighiales > Salicaceae > Dovyalis > Dovyalis caffra. The sequence continues at coordinate 207,787 of CAWUPB010000860.1, read as the reverse complement.
AAATTCTTTTAAGGAGGAGAGAAATGTAACCTCCTTGAAAATCTTTAATGAGACATATATATATACTAAAATATTCACATAAATATGCATTAAATATGAGTGCAATTGTAGGTGTCATTTTAATTATTTGGTGATGATAGTTAATTAGTACTCATATGGAAATTTTAGGGCACTTATGTGAGAATTTTGGGATGAAGTTTCAAAAAAATTAATTAATTATCACTCATTATATATTAAGTACTTTGGACATATTATACAAGGGAAATAGGGGTGTGTATAACATTTTGAGAATGTAGGAATATTTTCCTTGGAAATGTTAGAATGGAAGAGAAGGGAAATTCCGAGTTAAGAGGAGGAATTTATGAAAATCTATGAAGGAAATATGTTAATTACTTGAAGCTAAGTTAATTAAGGTATTTAATTAGTCAAATCCTTTAGTTAGGACACCTAAGCCATTTAATTAAATGCAAGAGAGCCAACTCACCCCACTTGCACACAAACCCGCCACCTTCACCATGACTCACAAAATTACTTTACACTTTTGCCTAATTAATTCAAGCCACATGTATAGCTATTGAATTTAAGGAAAAAAAGAGTGTATATATATATGGAAAGGATGAAATTTGATCATTTTCTTTAGCCAAACCGTAGCTCACTCTAAGGAAAGAAAGAAAAGAGAGAAAAACCAAGTGTGAGGAAGAGAAAAACGGAAGAGAAAGAGAGAAAAGAGAGGAAGGAAAGAGAGAAAGAAAAAGAAAGGAAAAAGGGAAGAAAGCTAAAGGAACATAACCTCATCCATACTAGGTAAGTGGGTTTTTTGTTTATGTCATTTATTTGATCCTTCCATGAAAATTGATGTACTTGCTTAAGCTTCCAATTATATTGTGTTGTATTGATGTGTTGGCCTTATTATGCTTGGTTGGTATAGGATTGTTTGTTATTGTGGAATATCTATGTAAGTAAGTTTCTTTGATGCTTCATGCCATTCAATTGATGTGATTGTCATTGATTAAGCTTGTGTATAGGTTATGAGGTGTTTGTTGGCTTAGTTGTGTTGGTTAGGTTGTGTGGTTGATTAAAACATGATGGGCGAACTTAGAACTTGTCTAGGCATGAATAAAATGGAGTAGGAAGGAAAGCAAAATGAAATTTTAGGGTTTTCTTGAGCAAATGTGAAGTTAGAGAGTTACACGGCCTCCCACACGGACATGTCTTTTCCTGTGTAATTAAGAAATGCATTTTTCTTGAAGTCGGAGAGTTACACGGCCTCCCACACGGGTGTATCTTTTCCCGTGTAATGAAGAAAGGTGTTTTTCTCCGAGTCGAAAGTTACACGGCCTTCTACACGGGCGTATCCTTGCCCGTGTAGTAAAGAAATGTGTTTTTTTTTAGACAGAGAGTTACACGGCCTTACACATGGTCATGTCCTTTCTCGTGTAATGAAGAAATGTGTTTTCTTCAAGTCGAGAGTTACACGGCCTCTCACACGGGTGTGTCCCTACCCATGTAAGTCACTGGTCACTTAAAAGTCATCCTTTTATTCCATAGTTGTTCGGTTTCCATTCCTTTCACCAAGATAACATAATAAATGATTAATTAGGTTCAAATAGATAGAAAATGAAGGTAGAAAAGTATACCTTAATATAATTGAAATTTGATGTAAATACTAAGAATTATGCAATTCAAGTGGACAATGATTTAACAACTAAAATTACTAAAGGAAAGAAAAGTGAAATATTTACGCATGTAATTAGAGCCATCACTCAACCAATACCATATGTTGGTATTTTGTTCCAACGAGAAGAACATGATGACAAGGGGTATGAGTATGCTCGATCCTGTATGGGTTGGATATGTTTAATATGGTACACATAACATCACGTGCATCATGTGCATTGTGAGGCAAATGGAGAAAAGTCAATTGAATAAGAATTGGTTTACATGATTAGGTTTGATAACCTAACAGGAAAAATGGGTATTAACAGTCCGAGTTGTGTGTGTACTCTAAGCTGTGTGCCCGCATTGTTAAGCGATGTATTCCCGCTAACAATGTCTATAATGAGGGATAATTCCGTTGTAGCGAAGGTGATTTGATAATCACTTGGATTAAAAAATAGAGTAGACTAGCTAATACCTGAGGTACTCGAAATTAAAATTGATAAGTATTGTGGGAAGTTAGAAAAGCATTGCATATCACGTGCATCACCTCACTTACCGAGCTTTGGCTCACCTCGTTGTTATTTTTTTTATGATGTGACAGGAAAAGGACAAAATAGTAAGGATGCGATCGGCTCCTCTTAAAAGGCTCATGTGTAACACGAGAAGTCGAAACAAGTTCTGTTTGTAATTTAGGGGTATGGAATCTATCCAAAATCAATCACTAATTGTAATATTTTGTTACCGTAATTAGTTATGCCATGTAAAATTTTCTATATGTAGTTTTGTTATGTAAGGTGATGTTAATTTCTTAAGTACACTATATAAGACATGATTAGGGTTTAGGTAGGGTCAGTGTGACACACCTTGCCTAGTCACTTCTATTTGAGTAATAGATAGTGGACTAAGGCCGAGGTGTCATACTTTAACAATTATTAGTGATACTATTTATAACTAGTCCTACATAATGGCCCTAAGTTTACATATTATTTTAGTAATATTGGGTTAATATTATGTTTCAATCAATACCTAATGGAAATAGAGAAAATATCACGAGCCTTAAGTTATGAGGGTATACTATTAATATTGTATAGCCCTAATGGTCGCTAATAGGTAACCTATGATATCAAGCTATTATAGGTTTATTTAAGCTAAGGGGATAAACAATGCAATATATCAACTGGTACATTAACCAATATTAAGGATAACCATATTAGTTCTTATCATCCCTACTGTAATGATAATACGTTATCTATAACCTAATGGCTAATATAAGAGATAATGTTGATCATTGGTAATATTGGTCCCCTATGAACCCAACTATTGTATATTCATCCTAATAAGCGTTGACAAGAACCCTTCCTTTGGTCATTATAATGATTGTACATGATATAATATCATACCTAGCTTGCCCATAATATGGAGAAGATAATATGATCCTAATAAGAGTATATTCATACCTATTAATCCTATTAATTAAAGGATGTATCACCAGGTTAAACAAACTTCCTAGTATAATAGGGTATAAATTGTGCTCATAAGTAGGGATATTATGATCCCAAATTAGTTATAAGCCATATTATAACCTATAAATATAGAGACCCACACCTTTTATATAATCACCGAGTAAGATATTGTATAACCTTTTGGTTTGGCCTACATTAGCCTCGAATTTTTATACGAAGAATGAAATAAGATACTATAATTATCTGATCGGGGAGTAAAAGGATGGGTATTAGAAGGGTACCATATTATTATCCAGGATTAAAACTCAACATGTAAATTATCACTACAATAGTAGACTACGGCCTACTCCCTATAACTATCATATAGGGAGTAGATATAATATCATCCTACCGTCCTTAGGACTACCAAATTAAGTGTCACCTATAATTCACTAATGAGGCCTAATATGGAAAGTAATGCCCTTTTCGTTAATCAGGTATGACTTATCATTTATAGGGTTATTCGTTTTAATGTACTCATTATATGGTTATTCGATCAGAACTTACCAGTTAACTTATACATTATCACATTAGGCTACATGATTGGGTCCATCCCCGAAATCAATTAATTTTGATAAATATTCATGAGTAAACCTTAAACAATAATATTGAGTATAAAATAAGCCTCCTAGTAATGAACATGATAATCTATCCAAGATGGATAAAATTACTACATAACTATATAACGTATTATGTACCCAATATTGATGGAAGGGTAAACTATGATATCCTCATTATAGGACTTATCATAAAATAACTCCCTATTTATATCCTTGGCATATACATATATTCACTAAGTAATGTAACCCTATTAATCCCTAATAATCTATACCTAATTATTTACCAAATATAGCATTAGTTACTACATAATCCTAGACTTATTAATGTTGGTCATTGGTAATATTGGGTACTTTTAGAATGGATCACCAGGTATTAGGAGGTTATACAATACCTTTCACAACTATAGTAAATTGTTATCTATTTTTACTTTCTATTGCCCAATTCTCGTATAGCTAATTAACCTAGAGTGAATTAATGGTTCACATTAATTGTAAGATGACTATTAAGGTCCCAACAATCTATAAGATTATACCTTTGTAAAATACTATAGTATAGATAAATTAATTATGGATGAACTATTAAATATATAGAATATAGTACAATACTCTACTTTATTATGGACTAGGTAACCTTATTCTAATTATAGAATAAGGTATGGCCTCATCTGATAATAATACCCACCTTATTATATGCAAAGTTATAGTTATTTATCTCCCAAAAAGAGTATACATAATCTTTGAACCATAATAGGCTAGTTTTTGGGAACTAATTAACCAGGCTATTCTACTAAATTTTAAATATCATTCTTACTATGTTAGGTGTTAAAGATGATATTGATAGGTGACATAATATAAAAGATTGCTCCTAACTCTTATCGAACCACCGTATATTGGTCTATTTGTTTAATAGTGAAATGTCTATTGGGGGATAATGGGTATTAGGGCGGAGACTTAATAGGTATCCATAACAAAACTCAAAAGGGTATTAGTATTATCTAAGGAGAATAATATTAGGGATATATTGGTAATACCCTATGTATAATATCTAGGCATAATTGGTCAGCCAAGTCACGCATAAACTATATTGGACCGTCAATGGCCAAATAAAAACACATTGTAATTTCTCGTAGGCATATGTTTAAGGGTATATTTATAACCTAGGTATAATATTGTAACCAGACTCTTACAATGGAGAGAATATATTATCAAAATAAATAGGGTATTAAATATTTATGATCAAATTGGGTATACTTATCCTATTGTATGCTATGGTAATATGATTACCCTAATAGGAAATATGGAGTAATACTAATAGGTTGAGTATTAGGTCACTTTAAGGAATATGGGTTAACCCTAAGTAACTCTCCGTAGCAAGATATCCCTCCATTTGGATATAAGTAAAAGATTAATTGTAAATTAGGAAAGTATCCTTTATAACTCTTAACTAGGTATAAGGGATATTTTATAAGAATAGGGTTACCTCTTAAACGTTTATATATATTAATTATTTATAACATGGTGAGATTACTATAATTTGGAATAAGGTACCTCATTATACCGTGTTTAAGGTATTACCATTATGATTTATTGGGATACCTTAGGTTACAATCTAATAATTCGAGGTAATATCCCTTCATGTTATATGGAGAGATATTAAGTTAGCAATATATAACCAGGTCTTATAATCTATATACCAATTAAATTTGATCGAATTAGAATGGAACCACTTGATGATTAATAGAATCCTCTTTCAGCCATGTTATTAACCCGTTTACCCCTTCACTCTAGCAATACTCTAGTAACAATGATAACCGTTATTGAACATCTCTAATTAATCAACTAGTTATATATCTCCATTCTAATTCGGGGAACAAACATAATATCATTATGCAACCTCAACAAATTCATCTGGTCGTATACTATTTATATGCAATAATGATTATTACTAGGGTTTAATCCCTTGGCCCAAAGGCCTAATGATCTCCTAGTATCATATGCTTGATAACATAGACTATTTAATACGAAATCAAATATATGGTTGCTTGGATATAAGATCTTTATGAGGATTATTGATATTATAGAGTAGGCTCGATCATTCCAATTATATGAAATAATCATATTGTTCATAAGAGTAAATGTAGTAATTATATGAATAACTAGATATTTTGAATGATAGTTAATACACTATGTATAAGACTATTAATATCCCATACATACGCCATGGGTATATATAAGATATTAATTTGAGTACCCATTACTCTATTAAGTGAGGAAACCTATTGGTTATTTGAACTCAATTAAGGACATATTAAATTAAGGGAAATATGAGTTTTTAATCTCTATTAAGGAGAGAACAAGGGTGGAGAGGGCTGACTATTAATAAAATGTATAAATGGTTAACAATAACAAGGATTTATAATATGGCCTAGAATGTCTAATCTTCTATACCTAATCTCCCGGTATCATATGCTTATAGTGATAGTTAAAGACATAATCTATTAATACTAGAGGGAGGAGATGATTATAGCTTATTAGAGTATAGTTTCCTATATATACCCGGTCCCCTATAGTTGGATATATCATGCCCACTTAATATTAGGCCTAATGTATACTAACAAATTCACGTATTAGTATACATCATGAGTAGAAGTTCTCTATAGCTACAAATACTATACAAGGTCCAATTAATATTCCAACAAGATGTATCCATTCTCTAGTTATATGGTCCTAAACTCTATATAGATGAGGATTTCTAGGCACCTATGATATTTTAAATTCTTACATTTATGGTCCTCTATTGGGATTATTTTCAAGAATGGGAATATTTAATGGTTAAATTATCATATATCAATTTATATGATAATGAGGTTAATATTGAATGTACTATCATTGTTGAACAATGAGGACCTTGTAGCAAAATGTAACTAATAACAAAAAGAGGGTTAAGTGGAGAAGTTAAGATAGGATAATGCTTATTTAGGGCATAATTATCATGATTATTATACCATGTTTCATATTTAGTTCCCTTATATGGTGTCTAATCTAATTAGTTAATGTAATTAGACCATTACTTATAAAAAGAGTATTCATGATAATTAGGGGATCATGGCTATTTCTTTTGATAAAACAATTAATGGTAGGTATAATGGCATAATTGGTTAATATGCCTATAGCCCAAGGTTCAATCATTAACCTAGGTATATACGTATTAATAATCATATCTATAATTAGCTCGGATTACTAGTATGGTTGGTGATCAAGATTTATTAGGGCCCCATGATTAACTATTGGAGTAACCGATGTAATCATACTTGGTAAAATAGGCTATCACACAATAATATACCTATCTCTATTAGTTTTTAATATACCATATATGACCAAGGGAATTGACTAATCATCATATCCCCTATCAATTAGGCTAGAAAATTTTAATCGATCCTCGAAAGAGTCTCGCTAAATTATATGGTTGTATGCCTAACCATGGGTTTTTATAAATACTCATCTTATATCCGTGCATTAGAGAATTGATAGCTATATTTTCATGATTTATCAATATTGATTCACTTGGTATTCAAACAATGGGAATAGTGGACTAATGGATTTGGTAAGGTTATGAGGTAGACATTAAATATCAAAACTCTAATATATTTATTAATCTCCAATGTGCATATCATAAGATATTATGTCATACTCCCAATGCTATCCATTAATGTTCCATCCCTAACTTATATATCTTAGGGGTACATAATATACACATAAATAAGTGGAATATACATAATTGATTGACTATTGTATTGATGTTTCAATATCATAGTAATAGAGATTGATCCATAATTAAGGTAAGTAGCTATAGAAATACTCCTTAACCTAAAGTGATTAATCATAAATGCTATAAGTAGTAGGGGAAATACTATTTTTTGTCTTCTCCTTATTTCTATGTAATTCTAAATTAAAACACCTAGTTAATGCATAAAGTGGATAAGATATATAATTTATGACTAAAATAGGCTTATCTAAATATTATCCAAATAATAGTTTTCTCTAAATAGTACATACCTTAATTATGGATCAATCCCTGTTATTATGATAGTATTATTAAACTATTATACTACATTGGAGAATGACAATCTAGCAACTATATGCTATTCCATTTATATGATAGATCCTCGTATATACACGATGACTATTACCTCAAGGACATAAATTATCTAATGGAGGGATCAATTATAGATGTTAAGGGCATTTTCCTATTATAAACTTCCCCAATTACCAAACATAAGTAATGTCATCCTAGGTAGGCCATACTGTACCAATTCACCCATTATATTGGTGGCCTACTTGGCTCAATCTTATGATAATGTCTCCACTAGGCTTATTCGACTAATCTATTAATAAGTTATATTTTTATAAGATTGAGCATAATACTATATTCACTAGTATTAATATACATAATTGTTCATTATTTCTATCATCTCAATTACTTGAATACCCATAATGACTAATTATCTATACCTTTAGAGATTAATCACGTTTAAGTGAGCTAGGAGTAAACCATTTTGTATTACGCATCTCTTAATATTCAAATGGTCCTTAGAGTCATAAGCACCATTCAAATATTTATAATTATTAAGTAATTATAAATTAGGGGAGAGACATTCATCATAATATATTATCCTACATTTAAACAAGCTACATGTATCCTAGCTCTCCAATTGTACCTGATGTGAGAACCAAAATACTCCCTTATGAAGCTAAATCAACCCATTTATAATTGTTTATTATCCCCCGAGTAAGGAGTAGTACCTCTAACTAATGCCTAATTACGATTACACCCTTTATCCTAGTAGAAATAATTATTAAGCATTGTTAATACTAATCTCTATATGACCCATTGTATGCTTAGCAAACGAATATTTTACCCCCGAATATAACCCTAGACTAATGGATAGTAGGATACATTCATAATGTATAAAATTCCAATTTGATAAATATTATAAGTTATTATACCTCCTAAACCATAGGCAGTACTAAAATGACCCAATAGCTATATCATATAATGTAAGGTCCTCCTAAACCATAAACAGTACTAAAATTTGAAATAAGTGGCCATAATATGAGTATTAGTATGATTCATTGTTCATAGTATTACTCACTATCCATAGCATGTACTCTTGATCTAAGCTTACAATATGAGGGCGTAACAATTAGTGTTAATGAACCCTTATTCATTCTTTGTATGCTAAAGGAGCTAGGTAAGAGTACATGCTATTTGATAACTTGCACATTCTTTTCTCATAACTCTCATACTCTTTAAATTATAATCATGAAAATATATCATGCCCTTGTATAGGTATCAAAATACTTAATCTCGGTTTAATTCTAGTTAAGTAGTATTCTTGTGACTATACAATAATAATTCCAAACTACATTTGGTTATAAAAGGAGATATTGATATTGGAAAAGATTTCTAATTTATAGATATATAAAGGTCCTCTTAAATGAGAGATTTAAGTGAGGGAGAAATTACATCGTTGATTGGGCTGATATTGGCTTAATCTCTAAATGATAGATCGCTCATGCCTACTATATATCTTGATCATGGTTAACTCGATAAACAATCATGACACCTATTTATCCAATCTTTATTGCTAAATAGGCATTTATCATATAAGGTTAGGAAGAATTTATTGAAATAAATCCCTCAACCATCACAAAGAGAGAATGGCCCCATCTATAAGGATACTATTATAAACATTAGACGATTAGGAGAGACTACAAATTCAATATCCATACTTTATGAACCACTAATAAGCCATCAAGTGAAATATTAGTCTATCAAATAGTTGGTGCCTTTCCCTATAAATACCATTATCCCTTAACCTACTAATCGAGTTTATATTATTTATAGGAGGGGAACTTTTACACTAGTCTATGTCTATTTGTATATACCAATATCTCTCATGACTCTCACATAGAGGATTACTAATAATATTGTCTTCATGTCCTATCTTATCCTTCTATATTATCTATAGAGTTTACCAAACTTTCTATCAAGATGGTGAGAACGAATTATCCTTATCTCTCAACCCAAACACTTATGATTGAACAAATAAAGCGTTACTATGGTTATTGATAATCTCAATAAATCTGTTATGAAATTAGCCATCTCATAATATTATTTTAAATAGGTATGCAAAATAGAACTTTGATAGAAATAAGTTTATCTTATATCAATTATATTAACAAGATGATAGTGTACGATTATGGGCAACTATAAAAGTAGAGTGAATTGATATTATTATAGCCTCGAATATTACATTATTAGAGTTTGTAGGAGTGAAAATAGTATACGTGGATTCAATTGCCCATATGAAGGGGTGACCTATTATATATGACAATAGTGTATTATAATAGAGGATATTATGGTGAATAGGATTACAACCTTGTTATGAGACCAATTAACCTCTTGTCGGAGGGTATTAAACTCGTGGTTGGATAATCCTATTCACCAAAAGATGTATAAGTTAATCCCATACAAGATTAGCCTACAATTAGGGATAAAATAATCAGGAGAGAAAGTTTATAATGGAATATATCAACATGCTAGTTTATGAAAGATTCATATCCATTATTGATTAGGGACAAAGGGTATTAAACTCGGCTAAGATAAATTCTAGGAATAAGGTATATTATAATTAATTGTCGAATTAATGTCTAGCTAATATCATAATAATGGGATACGTGCTATCACTAATAGGGAAAAAATAGTAGTGTATGGTCTATGATCAAAATGCCTTGATATTACCCCGTAATTCATCTCTTTGGTGACTCATGGAATATATAAGATCAGTTTATAATGTATTAGTAAGCATTATTGTCCGACAATAATAATATGAATTTAGGCTAGTTTATCTTCTAATTGGTTAGTAATGGGCCATCTCCATTTCTCTCCTATAATCACGTATACAAGAATACCATTAGAAATCTCCATCTATTTTAAGGTCGGCTATTAGATTATACAACGACCTATTATAGGGATATGCTATAAGGATTGGCCCATTTTTTGGTAACAAACATACAAGCTCATATATCCTTTTTATTAAAGTCATAATTAATTTGATTCATATAGAACCATTTGTATGAAATGTGTCATCTCATATAATTAAGGGGTTCCTAGACAAACTAATATCTGTCTTCACTCGCGACTATAATAAGGTAATGATTACCCTAAGGTGTTCCTTAGTAATTGCTTAGTATAGTTACCATGAATACTATGGTATCTACCCTAGCCAACGAGCTATGATATCCTACAAACCCCCCATTTTTTACTATTCTAAACATTTTAAATTTAGGACCGCATACAATTTAGTTTGGTATTATTTCATTGATCATTAGTAGGCATATAAGTTTGAGCATTATAGGGTTAAAGTGGGAATTACCTATAAGCAAAATGGGAATTATTGAGGATTATATTACTCAATAAGCAATATAATCCGCACAAATATGCTTTAAAGATTAATTATCCTATTTTGGGATTGACATGAAATAATCTACAATAGGGAGTCTTAGTTGTTAATTATGATCTATCCTCATGCTTGGGAAAACTATTAAAAACAGGTAACAAACTGTGTGCATATGGGAATCCAAGTGACATAATTGTATGTTAAACATGATACAATTATGTCATTGGATTCCCATATCCACACGATTTGTTACCTATGTTTAATAGGTTGCCTAAGCATGAGGATAGATCATAATTAACAACTAAGAAGGGAGATACTACTATATTTAACTAGATACAAGAATAAGGTCTAAGACTATCTAAATTGATACTAATATGGTTATCATGTTAAATAATGATTGATATATAGATTTGGTATATCAAAGGTATAAACCATTATATGATGTGGACCTTAATAAGTTTATCATAGCTAGAATTGAGGAAAATGATGAGATAACATCAACCAAGTTATAGAGAGGATCCCTATAAACAATTAGTGTTGAGTCAACATACGATGGAGCATATAATAGACTTACAAAATATTGGTGCAATCTATTGACCATCACTCCCATTCTAAAGTATTAGGGATACGCACGTTGATAACTTCAGTAGAGGAATCAAATAATTTTCGATAAGTTAGCCTAAAACATAATAGTATATCAACCGTCGATTATCCTAATATTTTTTAATTATCAAATATTGTAAGAGTCATCACTCGGATTTCCTATTTCTCTAGAGTGAGAAATACTATTACATTAAACTTGATAATTCCCTTATAGTCAAATGGGGACTATTGGTTATAATAAGGGTGGTTAGAGGGAGATAATCAATTGTAATTGGCAAGCCATAATTGAGGACTAATATTAATCATCCTTCTATGGATAGACTATCAATATTAAAGACTATTCAGGCATAGGTTAGGATGATTAACCATACTATCAAAAAATGCATCTAAAAAATGAGTATACAAACTCTCGTTATGATAATATATTAATCACTTAGGAAACCTATAGGGAAAATATGCCTCTATGTCGTATAGCAAATTTTGGTTTAGGGACCAATCTAATTCCCCACTCGATCTCACATTTATGGACCTCTCTAAGGCAATTTGATAGTTAGAGGACACTATTTATAAATCACAACATATTAAGTAATGATAAGTAAACCCTAACATTAATGAGTCATTGTTTAGCATTCCTATAGAATGTATGCCTTACATTCACCCTATGTTAAAGTCTATTTGTCCTTTAACATTGTAAGGTTTATGGTATATTAGCCTTGTAATAGGTATATTGCTTAATATATATTATGCACTCTAGAGGATCGAATATCATAAAGGGGCCCGTCTCCTTGACCCCCTCATCGAATCTCTAAATGTAGAGTAAATCACTCACGACTTACATTTCTTATCGAGAGGGATGACCTCAACGAATAGTCACCTAATAGGGATAAAGTATTTGAATGATATCAAATAACTAACATTATAATATTAGTTATATTATACTTTATCATAAATAAAGAACAATAAGGTACCTGATTGGTAATACCCAAGTTATATGTCATGTGAATTATACGCTTGACATATAACTTAGTTTGCATTTGTTTTTAAAATTAGGAGTTTATTATATAGAATCTTATCTCCCTAATAGCATATTATCATTATTCTAATTATTACCCATATTTACTAATAGGTATTTCTCTAGTTGACATCTAGATATTAGGGAGAGGAACTAAACCGAATTACAATACATTTGTCTTGAGGATAACCGATGTGAACCCACCTAGCTCGATGGCTAGAGAACCCACGAACAAGAAGGAAGAATTCCCAAAAAGCAAAATCAGATTAGAAGGATATGGATGCCACACTCTAGTAGAAAAGGAGTGATAAGTCACTCGAACATCACAAGAATCAAATTAGACTCTTGATAAGTTTTGAGATTCAGTTCTAGAAAGAACTAAGGTGTGAATTTTCTCACAAAGGTTGATTTGATTCAAAGATTGATTGAACCCGAAAATACATGATGTTTTTACATAAATAGGTGTTAGAAATTCAAAAAGACTAAGTTGATTAAGGTTACATAAGATCTAACAATCTGAAATATTGGATCCAACAAAGCTTTCAATAAGACCCCTTGAAAATAGAAGAAAACTCCTCGAATTCAGCATCTAAAATTTCAACCCCAAAGCTTGATTTTGTTGACTTGAAAATAATGGTGACTTTGGCTTGGAAGTGGGCTGATTCTATAGTTTCCACTTAACAATCTCAACCCAAAACATCAAGATAAGAAAGTTCGCCAGATTGGACTATAAGTTTAAAACTTTCGGCCCAATAGCATGGATCAGATTCACAAGGCCCAATTGATGTTCTTCAAGCCTAGTGATGGAGAGATCAGCCCATTGATGTTGAACAAGCCCATTTAAGGAGTCATGAAACTTCTTGTCCCTAGCCCTTGTGATTGGGCCCGATGGAATGGCTAATGGATCAGCCTCCTCAAGCCTAAGCCCACGGCTAGCCTCTTGATTAGCATTTGAATTCCCATCAACCTCTTGATTAGCATTTGAATTCTCATAAGCCCTCCTCTCTTTGAAATGATTCATCCTTGAATCATTACCTACATGAAAATGAGAAAGATTAGACACATTGAAAGTGAAAGTATTGCTGACTCCATACTCACTTGGCAACTCTAGTTTACAGTCATTGTCATTGATATGGGATAACACTTGAAATGGTCCATCACCCCTCGGTTGCAACTTAGACTTTCGTTGGGCTAGAAATCTCTCTTTTCACATATGCACCCAAACCCAATCACTTGGTTCAAAAACAACTTTCTTTCGTCCTTTGTTAGCATGAGATGCATACTTTTTAGTTTGTTTTTCAATTTGAGAATGAACTTTTTCATGCAATTTCTTTACAAATTCAGCTTTGTGTTTACCATTTAAATTAACATTTTCAACTAGTAATGGCAGCATATCCAATGGAGTTAAAGGATTAAAACCATAGACAATTTCAAAAGGTAAATGACTTGTGACGCTCCGACCTCGGTCCACCGACTATTACCCAAATATAAGTGACTAGGAAAGGTGTGTCATGCCGACACTACCTAAACCCTAATCATGTCTCGTACGGTGTGCTTAAGAAATTAACAACACCTTACATAACAAGACCGCATATAGAAAATTTTACATGGCATAACTAATTACAGTAACAAAATATTACAATTAGCAATTGATTATGTATAGATTCCATACCCTTAAATTATAGATAAAACTTGTTTCAGACTTCCTATGTTACACATGAGCCTCTTAGGAGGAGTCGACTGCATCCTTACTATTTTTTCCTCTTCCCGTTACATCATAAAAATAATGACGGGGTTAGCCAAAGCTCGGTAAGTGGGGTGATGCACATGATATGCAATACTTTTCTGACTTCCCACCATACTCATCAATTTTAATTATGGGTACCTTGGGTATTAGCTAGTCTACTCTATTTTTAATCCAGGTGATTATCAAATCACCTTCTGCTACAACGGAATTATCCCTCGTTATAGCCACTCGTTATCGAAAATACATCGCTTAATAGTGCAAGCACACGACTTAGAGTACTCACATAGCTAATACCCATTTTTCTTGTTATGTTACCAAACCTAAACCAATTCTCATTCAATTGACTTTTCTCTATTTGCCCCACAATGCACATGATGCATGTGATGTTATACGTACCATATTAAACATATCCAACCCATACAGGATATGACTTCATATATTTTCATAGGTCCAACCCACACGGGGTTTCGGGCATGCTCATATCTCTTATCATCATGAAATATTTTCATTTTATATTTATTTGAGCCTTATTGATCGTTAATTACGTTATTTGGGTGAGAGTAATGGAAACCAAGCAAGTATGAAGTAAAAGTGATGAATTTCGAGTGACCGAGTGAATTACACGGGCAAAGACATGCCCATGTGGAAGGTCGTGTAACTCTCTAACCTGAAGAAAAACATCTTTCTTCATTACACGGGAAAAGACACACCCATGTGGGAGGTCGTGTAACTCTCTAACTTGAAGAAAAATATATTTCTTCATTACACGAGCAAAGACACGTGTGGGAGGCCGTGTAACTCTCCGACTTTAAGAAAAATGCATTTCTTAATTACACGAGCAAGGACACGCCCGTGTGGGAGACCGTGTAACTCTTTGACTTCACGTTTGCTCAAGAAAACCCTAAAATTTCATTTTTCTTTCCTTCCTACTCCATTTTATTTATGCCTAGACAAGTTCCAAGTTCGCCCATCATGTTTTGATCAACCACACAACCTAACCAACACAACTAAGCCAACAAACATCTCACCACCTATTCACAACTTAATCAATTACAATAACATCCATTGAATGACATGAAGCATTAAAGAAACTTACATACATAGATATTCCATAATAACATACAATCTTATACGAAACAAGCATGACAAGACCAACACCTCAATACCACACCACATAATTCGAAGCTTAAGCAAATACATCAATTTTCATGGAAGGATCAAATAAATGACATAAATAAAAACCCACTTACCTAGTTTGGATGAGGTTAGGTTCCTTTAGTCTTTTTTCCTTTTTTCCTTTCTTTTCCTTTCTCTCTTTCTTTCCTCTCTTTCTCTCTTTCTTTTCCGTTTTTCTCTTCCTCACACTTCGTTTTTCTTCTATCTTTTGGCGACTACTAATTTTTCCAAAATGTTTTCCATTCCCTCTCTTTCTCTATATATATATATGTGTCTTCTATTTCCTTGCATTAAATAGGTCTATATGTGTTTTGAATTAATTAGGCAAAGTGTAAAGTAATTTGGTGAGTCATGGTGAAGGTGGCGGGTTTGTGTGCAAGTTGGGTGAGTTGTCTCTCTTGAATTTAATGAAATGGCTTAGGTTTCCTAACTAAGGGATTAGACTAATTAAATACCCTAATTAACTTAGCTTCGAGTAATTAACATATTTCCTTCATAGATTTTCATAAATTCCTCCTCTTAACTTGGAAATTCCCTTCCCTTCCATTCTGATATTTCCAAGGAAAATATTCCTACATTCCTAAAATGTTATACACACCCTTATTTCCCTTGTATAATATGTCCCAAGTACTTAATATATAATGAGTGATAATTAATTAATTTGTTTGAAACTTCATCCCAAAATTCTCACATAAGTGCCCCAAAATTTCCATATGAGTACTAATTAACCATCATCACCAAATAATTAAAATGACACCTACAATTGCACTTGTATTTAATGTATATTTATGTGAATATTTTAGCATATATATATGTCTCATTAAAGATATTCGCGGGGGTTACATGACTAGTAGTAGAATGCACATTTCGATTGTAAGTAAATTCAACATGTGGTAAACAATCTTCCTAAGTTTTCAAAATTTTAGAGATTATTGCACACAACAAAATGGATAAAGTCCTATTGACAACCTCGGTTTGGCCATCAGTTTGTGGATGGCAAGTTATTGAAAATAACAACTTAGTTCCTAATTTTCCTCATAAATTTTTCCAAAAATAACTAAGGAACTTGACATCTCGATCAAAAATAATACTTTTTGGCAATCTATGTAAATGCATAATTTCATGAAGGAACAAATCAGCTATATTACTTGCAATATCAGTTTTATGACATGGAACAAAATGGGCTATTTTTAAAAAATATCAATAATCATAGAAACTAAATCTCAATCTCTCTTTGTCATAGGCAAACATAAAACAAAATCCGTTGAAATGTATTGAGGATGGCTAGGAATTGGCAGCGGTGTATACAAACCATGAGGCCTTACTTTTGACTTAGCTTGCTTACAAACAATACACCTCTCATAAATCCTTTCAACGTCCTTTTTCATATATGGCTAGAAGAAATTTTTAGCCACAATATCTAAAGGCTTCCTAACTCCAAAGTGTCCCATTAAACCGCCCCCATGTGTCTCACGTATAACTAATTCATGTATAGAACTCTCGGGCACACACAACTTATTTTCCCTAAACAAAAAACCATCATGCCTATAAAACTTATCAAACGCAGTCCGTTCACAAGCATTATACACATGAGCAAAATCAGAATTAGTTTTATACAATTTTTTAACATAGTCAGATCCCAACAATTTTGCACTAAGTGTAGAGATTAGGGCATACCTCCTTAACAATGCATCAACAACCACATTTTCTTTACCTTGCTTGTATTTGATGACATACGAAAATGTCTCAATGTATTCCACCCACTTAACATGTCGTTTGTTTAGTTTACTTGGACCCTTGAGATGGTTCAGTGATTCATGATTCGTGTGGATCACAAACTCTCTCATCCACAAGTAATGTTGCCACGTTTCCAATGCTCTCACCAAGGCATACATTTCCATATCATACGTAGGATAGTTAAGGTCTGCCCCACTTAAGTTTTTGCTAAAATAAGCAATTGGCCTTCTTTCCTACATCAAAACAACTCTTATGCCAATACTAGAAGCATCACATTCAATTTCAAAAGCTTTTGCAAAATCAAGTAAAGCAAGAAAAGGTGTAGAACTTAGCTTTTCTTTAATCAAGTTAAATGCATTATGTTACTCAATTTCCCATTTAAACCTTACATGCTTTTTAATCACTTCAGTTAATGGCATAACAATTAAGCAAAAATCCTTAACAAATCATCTATAGAAACTAGCTAGCCCATGGAAACTATGTACATCACCTATTGACTTAGGTTTCAACCACTCATGAATACCCTTAGAACTAACCACGAACCCAAGAAATATTAACTTATTAGTGCGAAAAGAACTCTTTTTGAGATTTCCATACAACTTCTCATTACGTCAAACACTTAGAACAGAACTTAAATGTCCTAGATGCTCATCTAAGTTTTTGCTATACACCAAAATGTCATCAAAGTAAACCACAACAAATTTTCCAATATATACACGCAAAACATGATTCAACAAATGCATGAAAGTACTTAAAGCATTTGTAAGCCCAAACAGTATTACTAACCATTCATACAAACCATGCTTAGTTTTAAAAGTAGTTTTCCATTCATCTCCTTCTTTCATTCTAATTTGATGATAACCACTTTTTAAATTGATTTTTGAAAACATACAAGAATCATGCAATTCATCTAACATAACATTTAATCTAGGAATAGGGTGTTAATACTTTACAATGATTTTGTTGATCGTTTGAGAATCGACACACTTCCTCTAGGTTCCATCTTTCTTCGACACAAGTAATATAGGGATCATAAATGGACTCATGCTCTCTCGTACATATCCTTTCTTCATCAACTCCTTAACTTGTTGTTGTAACTCTTTAGTCTCTTCTGCATTGCCTCGATATGCTGGCCTATTTGGAATGAAATCAATTTGATGTTCCTCGAGGAACACATCATCAAACTCTTGTAACAAAGACACAATGGTACTAGGCAAAGAAAAATCATGCTCATTAGTGATAAAATAAGCCTTCTTGTACAAAAGTACAATCATCGGCTTTAGTGAAAAATAAGCTCTCTTAATGTCACTCTTTATTGCAAAGAAACTCTCTTTCTTTCTCTCTTTTTCTTTCGAATTTTTCTTTCCTTTTTCACTCTTTTTTTCTTTTTCTTTGTCTCTCATTTTGGTCTCAACCTTAACTCTTTTTCTCTCAATTTCTTTTTTCAAACTCATTTGATCCTCATAAACTTGTCGAGGTGACAAAGGAATAATTGTTACATTTCTTTCCCCTATTACAAAAGAGTATTTATTCAAAAATCCATCATGTTTCACCCTCCTACTAGATTGCAATGGTCTACCTAATAGAATATGACCCGTATGCATTGGCATAGCGTCACATAAAATTTCGTCCTTGTATCTCCTAATAGAAAGTGACACAAGAACCTACCTGTTCACCTTGGTTTCCCTACAATCATTCAACCATTGTAGCTTGTAAGGTCTAGGATGTTTAAGTATAGGTAATCCTAGCTTCTCAACTAACTCTGTGCTTACAACATTAACACAATCCCCCATCTATTATCAAGCTACGAACTTTGTTGTTCACATGACAACGGGTATGAAAAATGTTCTCTCTTTATGCATCACCCTCATCTTTCACTTGTGTGCTCAAAGCATGCATAATAACTAAGGACTCACCAACCATGGGATACTCCTCTCCCTCACTCTCATTTTTAGAATCGGGCTCTTCTTCTTACTCACCCTCGGACTCTATATCTCTATTTCCTTTTAACACCATTGCCCTCCTATTGGGACGCCGAGAAGCAATGTGACCTCTACCCATACATTTAAAATATTTAATATCCCTATTTTGATTAGTTTGGGAATCAGAATTACCTCTTTGATTGGAAACCACCTCCTTGCCTTTGAATTCTTCGGTTTTGGACTTAAATCAATCCTTTCTTCATTGCCTTGAAATAATTTTGTTTTAGGCTTGTGACCAACCATTTCCTCTTTTCCACTCCATTTTGATTTCCATGATGGAGTAGAACTTGTAGACTATCTTGGTCGAGAAAGGTTTCTCCTCTTGATTTGTCTTTATACTTTCATTGCCATATGGACTAAATCCTCCAACTCCACATAGTGTTGTAGCTCCACTATGTTAGCAATTTCTCAATTCAAACCATGTAGAAATCATGCCATTGTGGCTTCCCAATCCTCATCCACATGAGCCTTTATCAAAGCCACTTCCATTTCTTTATGGTAATCCTCCACACTTGTACCTTGAGAAAGCCCTTGCAATTTTTGGTACATATCTCTTTGATAATAGCTTGGGATAAATCTCCTCCTCATGGCAGCCTTCATTTCATACATGTGCTAATCGACCTCTCTCCATTTCTCCTCCTAGTTATCACTAACTATTTCCACCAAATGATTACATAATCCGTGAATTCGACATCAACTATTTTCACCTTCTTTTCCTTCGAATAATTATGACAATCAAACAACAATTCTACCTTTTTTTCCCACTCCAAATACACATCCGAATCATTCCTATCCTGAAAGGGTGGGATATTCATCTTAATACTACCTAAATCCCGATCCACATTATTGCTTTTTATGAAATTTCTCAGATCCCCTCTATTTAATCTCATTCTACCTAAATCTTCTCGAACACCAAACTCATCATCACTATCATCCACTACTCCCTCATCTACTTGTTCTTGACCTATTACCCCTCGTAGATTGGGATTTCCACACCTTAGCAATTCATTCAATTTAGTACCATGCAGATCTAATCTATCCCTCATTTCATTCAACACTCTCTCAAACCACTCATAAGCTTTTTGCATGGCTTGATATTTTAATTGACAAATCTGATTGCTAGTTCCTTCCATGAGATCTTTATGTTTTGACATGAATGTACCTGCACAAGAAGTTGTTAGAAGCAAAAATCCTCCCAAACAATCCCTCATGTGTTTCCTTCAATTTGATGTCACTTAAAACTCATGTTTGCTCTCTTTTAGGCTTTTTCTTTAATACGCTCACAAACTCTAGCCTTTTACCATCTATTTCACTCCTTTTGGTTCTTTCACAAACTAATCCAAACCACACAAGAACTAACCAACTACAAGTGATGAACAAGTCCTTGAATCATATTCACTTTCCAAGGATCAGATTTTGAATAGATTTGGAACAAGGAATTGTCAAACCAATTCAAACAAGAGTTTTAAGCTTTTGGACAATAAGAATGACACTAGACTAACTTGAATTGAATTTAACAAAGAAAATACAAGTAGATTATTTTGGAGAGAAACTAATCACAATCAGATAGCACACAAGTTTCTTTTAGCTACTGATTTGAAACACAATAAACAAACTTTAGAGATATTGAGTTGAACAAATTTAATAATGAAAACAAGCTAAACACAATCAATTTAGCACACACAAATGACTTTTTTAAGTTATTGATTTAGGCAACCAAACTGATTTTTTTTTTATAAAAAAACTATTGATTTCGGATGAAATGATACAAATCTGCTACTGCCTCTTTTTTTTTTTTTTTTTGGTTTTTTTTTCAATGGCAGAATATCTCAACAACTTGTTTTTGGTAGCCTTGGGACGTTTTCAATGTAGTGCTATGTTTTTCTTTCAGATTTGGAACAAGAAGAAAATTTCAGAACTAGAGAAGAAGATAACAAACGCCATTTACAACAATTGGATAGAAACAAAGCAAAATCAGACTTCCTTTTTCCTTTTTTCTTCTTTTTTTTTTTTGACTTTGCAACTGACTCAATCTGGACTAAAATGAAATTTCAAAGACACGAAATGAAAAAAAAAAAAAAAAAACCTAATTTAGAGCCAAGCTCGATACCAACCGATGTAAACCTACCTAACTCAATGGCTAGAGAACCCCACAAACAAGAAGGAAGAATCCCGTAAAGTCAAATCAGATTAAAAGGATATGGATGTCACACTCCAGAAAAGGTAGAAAGGGGGTGATAAGTCACTCGAACGCCACAAGAATCAAATTAGACTCTTGATAAGTTCTAAGATTTAGTTCTAGAAAGAACTAAGGTGTGAATTTTGTCACAAAGGTTGATTTGATTCAAAGATTGATTAAACCCAAAAATACATGATGTTTTTACATAAATAGGTGTTGAAAATTCAAAAAGACTAAGTTGATTAAAGTTACATGAGATCTAACAATCTGAAATATTGGATCCAACAAAGCTTTCAATAAGACTCGCTTGAAAATAGGAGAAAACTCCTTGAATTCAGCATCTAGAATTTCAACCGCAAATCTTGATTTTGTTGACTTGAAAATAATGGTGACTTTGGCTTGGAAGTGGGATGATTCTATAGTTACTACTTAACAATCTCGACCCAAAACATCATGATAAGAAAGTTAGGCCATATTGGACTATAAGTCTGAAAACTTTTGACCCAATAGCATGGATCAGATTCATAGGCCCAATTGATGTTCTTCAAGCCTAGTGATGGAGAGATCAACCCTTTGATGTCGAATAAGCCCATTTAAGGACTCATGAAACTTCTTTGCCCTAGCCCTTGTGATTGGGCCTAATGGAATGGCTAATGGATCAACCTCCTTAAGCCCAAGCCCATGGCTAGCCTCTTGATTAGCATTTGGATTCTCATTAACCTCTTGATTAGCATTCGGATTCTCATCAATAACAAAGTGATAGCATATTGATTGATAATCACCTTATGGGTCCTCTCCTTAAAAAAGTCGATTATATCCATAAAGACAATCTTATCCCTATAAGTTTAAGCAAATCTGATTGTTGAGGGAAACAATTGATCTCGTATAGTGGTAATTTAACCAATTTCATTAAACCCTAGACTTCTTTTCCTATAGGTCCTTCACTAATGGTCCTTAGTTATATGAACTATGTCACAAAATCATAACTTTAGTTCATGATTAGCTATATGACCGACTCATGTCTTATAGAGTTAGCGCCCATAGACTAAATACCTATTCGTTATTACCTTTCTACCTAGATTATTTTTAAGTAGAAAGAGGGTAATGTATTCCTAAGGGTCGATAGTGAATTAATATAAGCTTAGTAAGGGACAATTATCATAGAATAATTATTGCGAGAGGAATATTTGTGAGAGAATGGGTGTAATGTGCATATCATAAGATATCGGAGATGGTACCTAGTGTTATAGGGAAAAGTAGCCTATTTAGTTATTTCCCAATCATATTGTTATTAGGGTACATATTTGCTAGGGTAATCTATATCATATTACAGTGGCCTAATTAGTTAATGATATATTGAAAAGGGATACCCTCTTATCCTTATAATCTATATTGACTCTCATAATTATATATCAAAAAGTATGTAGGTCATTGGAGGGAGATAATCAATCTTAATTATAGATACCCATATCTTATAAACCCTCTATTTAAATGAGTTGGATTAATCATATAAAGATGAGTAGGATATCATATAAGGGATGACTATTTAAATAGATTAAATAGACATCATAATGTGACCTCTCATATCATTGAGCTGGTATTCCTTATAATGACTAGAAAATAATTTTGATAGCAATCCCGAAGGATTTGGCCTTAATTATCGGTAGTTTATGATACCGACATATATCTTAAATTTTCCTAATGTATTCTTACCTAAAATGATATGGACTTATAATTGGTCATACCATGAAGGCAAAATAGAGGAGGCATAACGAAATTGTTTCATAATTGAGCACTCGCTATGTACTAATGTAAAGATAAAAACACATTGTAATTTCTCGTGGGCACAACCTTCTGGCTTGACAAGAGAGAGGTTATTTATTCCTTACCTAATGGATCCCCATTTTCTAAGGGCCATTTGTAGTATTTAGGGTATATCATATGGTATACAATATACTTTTCGGAATAATACAAGGTACGTTGTTAACCATATTCAAGGAGAGGTAACTCTTGGAATTCCTAATATCTATATAATAACTTATGGTTACATTTATTAGTGATATTTTGACCTCAAGATGATCCTAGCCCATATCTCTCATGTTAATCTATAGTTTAATGTATGACCATAAGTCCAAGAGTTACCTCCCTCAATATGGTCAATAGCATACCTTGTATTATTATTCATCCCTATCTTTTCTATTGTTAAACAACCCGACAAGGTACAAGAGTGATAAACTTATTCCACATGGATAAGAGAGTACAAGTTTAAAATGAACATTATTACCAATGAGGAATTTGAGATAGTAATCATGGTGGGCCATATCTCTAGCTAGTATGGTGAATATGGAATAAGTTTATGGCCTATTATATCAAATTATAGCTAAAATAAATGAATAATGGTATAAATATTTACGTTCATAGTGGCCACCTAGAAATATAGGGTTTTGATAAATATCTTATCAAGATACCTTTTCTATTACCCTTATACTAGGTGATTATATATCTAATTGACATCACCCTTATATTTCTCAAATAGTATCCTCCCTAGTATGGTGAATATGGAATAATTTTATGGCCTAGAAATCTTCAATATCTAACTCTCGGTATCATATGCTTAATGTCTACCCCCGATATCCCCAGTATTGATCACTTTGTGCATCTTATACTCCATTGGCTACAATATATAAGGCATTACAACTAGATAATTTGTTGGTGTTGCTAGTATAGAAGATTATCAAGATAGTTAAGATAGGGTAATACATAATTAAGGTATGAGTGATGTCAACTATCGTTAATAGGCTGAACTAGAGGCCTATAATCCGATAAATTAATTGTATAACCTTTTGGTTTGTAAGATTAATATGTATAAGTATCATAGGTATATCTATAATTACTTGATACTCATTAATATACACATGAGTGTCAATTAGATACTTTGCCCATGTTCAGCACCTAGTAAGTCACATTACTCCATGTTGACCACCGTATAATAAATGTTCTAAATGTAAGGCATCAATAACATAACATTAAATCACCTATAGGGTATATGTTTACTATCTTGGGCATATTAACAAGTACTATGTTGACCCAATTTTGTATATTAAATTCCTTGGTTCTTGACCAATCTAATTCCTCACTCGATCTCACATTTATATTGATTTTTAAATAACCACCTACTATGATATGCACATTATGAGTGATTTTCCATTTAATATGTATCAGGGTTTGGTCCTTATTAGCCATAAATGTCCCCATTATGTTTAACTAGATAGACTATTATCATTAATCCTAAAGGTTATTATATGTTCCACTGTAAAATATTTATTTGTATGCTATAACAATACATAACATGGGGTAAGGGGACCAAACCCATGTATTTAATATATGATAACATTTGATAATCCTTTTTGGAGACTAAATCATTAGAGGACTATTATACTAATTAAAATATTAACAATAAAGGAATATAATCATTATGAATATTTTAATGGATTTAAATGTAACATGATAGGTTATCCATCATAATCTGGGGAAGACAATAAAAATTATAACAAATCATAACCTTTATATCTAGTGATCACATGCTATTAACACCCAATATCACCATTGATTAGTTAGGTTATGATCTCCTAACTAGACTTATTGCCTTTTCTTCTAGTTATAGTGATTTTCTGGAGGATGATTAGTTAACAATCAAACTTAAAATATTTATTATAGGGTTTACATGGCACTAATGATAATTGACGATACTATTGAATAATAGTTATACTAAAAAGTCTAACTATTTACCCCAATCTATAATATATGGCCCTCAATACACCCTATCTCATTTTAGACATAGGGATAATATGATTATTAACAAGATGGGATATCTCCCAATTAATCTCTTAATTTTCCATGGAATACAAAATAAGGTTAATATTAGGAAAATTTTATTGGTTTCGCACAAGGCATAATGTGCATTATAATGGAGACCATTTATTTATAGTTATCCATCAATAGTAATTGTTCTTTGTTAATAATTCAGCTAGTTATACTCTTAGCCTATATTAGGAATTATTTGGCTAGGGATAATATTATTATTAACAAGATGGGATATCTCCCAATTAATCTCTTAATTCGCCATGGAATAAAAAATAAGGTTAATATTAGGAATATTTTATTGGTTTCGTACAAGGCATAATGTGCATTATAATGGACACAATGTATTTATAGTTATCCATCAATATTAAACTTGACTTGCCTAGGTTAAACACCATCATAATGTACCTTTGTTAATAAAGGCACCTATGGTATTTTAAATTCTTACATTATTGGACCATAATATAACTAATATATTATTTGTCAACTATTATGATATTTCAAATGATAGATGACTCGTTAATCCTATTATAATTATTAACAATAATGTCTCTCCTAGTAATAGAGTATAGATCCTCTTTTAATAATTGGTGCAAGCTATGGATTTTGAGGTAGTAACAGAGTATAGATCCTCTTTTAATAATTGGTGCAGGTTATGGATTTTGAGGTCAAGGATGGGGCTATTCCAACAAATAGCCCTTACTAAAGAATATATATATATAATATCTTACAAGGAGATAGTAGAGTTAATTATTTCGATCAAATGAATTACCAAGTTATTAAAATATTATGGGAGAATACTCCACTTAAATAATCATCATATTAGTAGATATGGGTCCCTTTGGGTAATTATATGCACATTAACATACTTATTATCTAATAATAATCCATCGGATTAATTCTTATGATATACATATATTCAGATTCGAATAGTACCAAAGGTTAGGCCTCCATTGGTCCTATTGATTATTCTAATAACATTGCTTAAGGCCCCTATTAAATAAGTGTAAATAATTTCCTATTATATAACTATATGCCATCTCCAATAGCCATTTATAATAGTATTAATAAAAGATCATTACACAATCATGAATTGTAGAGTAACTCTTGTTCATGGATTCACCTATATATTCTCTAAAGTCACCTTTATCATGGTAAGTAATTCCACTTATAGGTGTTCATGAGATATAAGGGTGGATTAGTTATTAAACATGATATGGAGTAACCCTTTCATTACTAACGTTTAATATCTTCTAATAGCACTATCCCTCTATACCATTACTATTAATGATGGTTTCTTTAATTCTACAAATAGTTTCCCATCTCTTAAAGTATTCCTTATCATAACCATCTATATAATCGTTTAAGGTTTACTCATGAATATATATCAAAATTAATAGTAATACTTTCCCTATAAGAATGATATTAAATGCATTAGGAGGACTCATCATAATTAAGAAAAGTTATTTATTATAGAATCTATTGGTATTAATAGTCAATCTTTAAGAGTATATTAAATATTATTTCCCCAAATGTGTATTACCCTTACATAGCTATTATTATTAGTGAATAAGATCTAACCTTATAGCCAATTAACACCTATAATTAATACTCCTTTGTTACACCGCCCAATATAGCCTCAATATATAGTCGATACCTATTGGACATAGGGTGATCATATTGTAATAATATTATGAAATATCACCATTATATTATACTATTGTATGGCCAACCTATCATTAGGAGATATGGTCATAACCATTATATTTACATATGATAGATTATATAATTAAAGTAAGGATAGGCATTCATCACTAAGAATTGGGACTTAAACCATGAGATAACTTAAATCGAGGTATTAATAGAGAAGACAATCAAAATTAGGTCAACCTAATTAGAATAATAGGTCTATGATTATATGAGGTAACATATAAAATATAGGTATATCACATCCTAGAATAATATGGATATAAATATGGGAGAATAAAATTAGCATATTTATCCCTAATATACTTAAAGTAACCATATGATTAACATATGTTTATATAGTCACCATAAATAGTCCATTATTTACATATGATAGAGTCCTATCAACCCCGCACTCTATAGTCTTAGTTAATATGTATAATTAGCAAGTTTAAGGTATTGATATTTTAGACGATAAGTATGCATCCGGCCTACTCTTATTTGAGAAATTATAATCGTCGGTACTTATTAAAATTGGTAATCCCTATCTTATAGATATTAATAGGATAGTCATAGATAATTATATACCCTATTCGGGATAATGATAATGATACCATAAACCTGTAAAATAATATTACATATGTACCCATAGTCCCGTCCATGGTATAGTATGCTAATATCCTCAAACTATTGGTTAGTTATTGTTTGCTTCATATAGATTAACAATATGCTTGCTAACTTGGTCAAGATTGAAGGTATGATTTGTGGTTTAATATACTCATGAATGCCTATTATAATATAATGAGGGGTTTGTATGGTCACAACTATTAGTTCACATAGAAAAAATTAGGTTTAGGCACCGGATAGGAGGGAATGACAGAGTAATCTAAGTATCATATTATCAGCATTCTATCAAGTTAGGTCAAGGGAGATGTTAATATATTAGGTAATTATGCAACGGCATAATAAGTGGCTCATATATTGAAACATACGTATAGACATAAGGTAGGATGGAGGATAAAAATTACGAAATTGGTACTAAATTAATCGATAATATAATTAATGGTGATCACTCTTATGTTAGGCCCATATAAGGGGTACAATTATAAGAGTAATCTCTCTGGAGATAAATATGAGCTTATAAATGATCATCCTCTAATAAGGGATCTAGGTGAGAATATATACCCTATTTGGGATCCATTCTTACCGATATCATTCTAGGTTAATGAAATATCGGATATCCATAAGGAGATGTTCATCCGAATTATGGTTGAAAGACTAGCATAAAAGTCAAGGATTTATATTAGCCTATGGGCCTAACAATATCCTTCGAATAATGACCTAAATTCATATGCCAATCGATTACATTTTCTTAGGGTCAAGGGATAGTATCAAATTCCTAGAGCACTTAATCTATTAAGTTGATACACCTCTCCTAAACTGATATATGAATTTAGTCATATATCATTTTGGGATTGACATCACACCTATCTTCAAACATCTAGTTTGAATTGGCTTAATCAAATGTATCTATGGCAAACGTCCTCTAATTGGTTCACCATCCTACCTAACATTAAATCATTGTATGTAGAGGATAGTTCCTCTTCCTTCACTATGTTGACCTATAATTCTCATATCCCTTCTAAATGATAACCCATATATTAGACAAGAGTGTCAAACGTTGAAAATAAACTTCATATTTTATGAGGACCAATAGCAATACTAATGGAATAGGCCATTTCCATAGAGGGTATCTCCCTAAATAGTGTTATATAAATTATTCCCTATTATGCCACCTTACAAGCCTATGGAATATTAGTGACATGGGAACTCTAGATTATGTTTGTAGGTATTATCATGTAGCAAGTAATGAACCTTAACTTGGTTTATAGTGGCATAATAGAGAATTTTAGGAGGGTTTATATTGGTATTTAATGGTCAACTAATTGAGCATTATTTTAATGGACATCGGCCATGTATAATTATTTTATAATATTATTGGGCTTATTAAAGAAATTATAGTGGTGGGTAAATTAGTGGCATATCATTGTCCCACTATTTATACTATTCCCCTACTATATATCCAGGATATATACTTGATGACATTAACTCATTTTTTGTATTATAACATACTTACGTACTCCCTAGTTATTATAATATTACCTAACTTGACATACCTTGTAAAATGCTAACAGAGAAGTATAGCACTATAAGATGTCAACTAATTAGGTCAAAAGATCTACAATGATAACCTATAGCCACTTATATGTCTATGTCCATTAAAAGAGATAATTATAGTTATTACTAAGCTTATCCTTTAATTTTAATTTTTTTATTAGGATATATG
The DNA here is from genome assembly GCA_963924115.1 of Dovyalis caffra. Taxonomy (NCBI): domain Eukaryota; kingdom Viridiplantae; phylum Streptophyta; class Magnoliopsida; order Malpighiales; family Salicaceae; genus Dovyalis; species Dovyalis caffra. The sequence continues at coordinate 178,273 of CAWUPB010000860.1, read as the reverse complement.
TACTTTAGGATAGCTGTGAATATCATAATTGGGTAATACTATTATTAATGTATCATATTGAAAAATCAATGTTAACCCTCCTTTTGTTATTAGTTACCTCGCTCGTTTTATCATTTGTGGCTATTAACCTTTTCTCATTAATGGCAAACAGGGATAGTGAATCATATATATCTAGTATTACCTAATTAATTTAACCAAATTTACCATAACCCTCAATCTACTATAGCTAGACATGTATATAATGGTTGTAATGATAATGGTCTACCAAACATGTAGTTAATGTACCATAGGCATTCTAACATTAATAGAGTGGACATTTTAATCAACGAGCAGAATTAATATTGTAATACTTATAAGATGGAGAGAATAGGTCTTATCCATGTAGATTGTGTACCTTTTGATATTACATTCACTCTAGGTTACATTAGACGAGAGATGGATAGGTAATATCCAAAGGGTTACATTATTAATATGAGGGTTATGTGACCATAGGCCATTATAGGAGACTAATTACTAGATAGTATAAATGAACTATTATAGCCCTATCAATATAATTGGGTACTGTATAATCAATATCATAGTTATCATAAGTCTTTTCCCTAAATAGTCCTAAACACATTTATGATTAATTTTGTTATTAGGATATGTGTTCTTTAGGATAGCTGTGACTATCATAAAGTGATTTAGTATCTTATTAATCCTAGGGGGATAACTAGTTAGGAGGATACCTATCAATAGTATAATATAAGCCATATAATCACCATGGTGAGCTATAGGGACCATGTAAAATAGTATTCATAATAATAATATTCTCGGTGATAAAAAAGGTTAAATTTAGCCCTAATTAAGTATAGGATAATATTATAGTATACATGGGTCATTAAGACATATAAGAACATTATCTATTTGATAAGGTGATTTATAGGATGGAAACAAGGGGGTAGATAGTGGCTTGATAGTATACTTATCCTAGAGGCACCTAATGAACGGCTCATTATTGGCACTCCACTAATAATATTATTAACCTAATATGTGGTTATTACAAATTATAGAATAGTAATATTAACCGCTTGTAATATATTAAAATAAGCTATTATTGGTCATTGTATAACCTATAAGTGAAGATTAGCCCAAATACGAGAAATACGAGGCTATAACTCGTATGCTAAATTACCCTATGAGTTTAGGTTAATAATTGCTATTTGGTATGGTTTCTTACTAACCATTAGAAAGGATAATAGTTATCCAATAACCAATCATAATGTATTACATGGAATATTAGTGGGTACATTATAGGGATGATTAATGGTAACTATCGTGAATTACCCTCGGATATTTATGGATCAACATGAGGTTATATAAATCGATTATAACATCATAACTGGGTAAGATAATAAATTTTATTTAGAGAAAACTATTATCCTTTCTAGCCATGTCCAAGGATAACCGAGATAGTGGATGAATAGATGAAATGTGTAAGAATATATCATGAATAAATAAAATCTACATTTACCTATTACTATGAGATATTTTACGAGGACCACTTAGTATTGAAAAACTATAATTAATCAATTATGTAAAAGATTAGGTATAGAGGATATACCTATTATAAAGTGGTAATAACAATAAGCATAAGAGATGAGTTAACCCCGATATATATTAAAATCCCTATATAAGGTGGATGATAATATATCAAACTGTATTCGTTAAATATGCTTATATTTGGGCCATCTAATAGTGATGTTGACTTATATTACACTACGTCTATGTTTCATGATCGTAAAGATGAGGACAAGTAATTCTTTGATTACCTAAAATCGCTACATTTATTGAACAATCACATGCTTGCATTTATATTCTATTTGTTAATAATCTTGATAATTAATTATAGTTTAGTTATCCAATTATGGATATATGTGTTGCTAAAAGAGGTAGATTATTTATAATCCGATACATTATGAGTGATGTCAATTATTGTTAATAGGTTGAACTAGAGGCTTATAATCCAATAAATCATTTGTATAACCTTTTGGTTTGTAAGATTAATATGCATAAGTATCAGAGGTATATCCGTAATTACTTGATACTCATTAATATACACATGAGTGTCAATTAGATACTTTGCCCATGTTTGAATTAAATCAAGATGTTAAGGGCATCTCACTAACTATACTCCTAGCATATAGGGATAATACCCTCTATTATCCTACCCACCAAATTATGTAATATCATTAATCTATATATTTCCTAGGCCAAACATTATTAGGATAATTTCCAAGCAAGTCACCAAACGTTCTAAAGGAGAGTAAGTATTGGATAATCTACTTCCTCAAATATCAAACGCTCCCTTAATGTATATTTTTTCCCTATACCGATAATCAATTAGGGTTTTGTCATGTATTGTTATCTATATGGTTATGTATCTTTAATGTTATGACCCATACAATTATAACAACCATATGCCAACTATTATGGATTATAATTCACCTCCCTATAAAAATATTTACATGGGATATATGGCATAATTATAGTTATTTTGGTGACTATCTTGGGCTGATATACTTTAACCTTGTTTCCCTAATAAGGGTTATACGAGAAAAGATTACTAGCCATCAATTTATCCATTAGAATGGCCACTATCACACTTACCATCTCATTACATGGGACCTAATATCCATTGATTATTAGTAATAATTACGATTGATAGTTATAATGAGTCCTACATTGGAGTACCTTCTAACCTTAAATTGGTTCCTTATCTTCTTATATGATAATATTCTTATAATATAGATATTGTGAAAAGTATCATAATACGACATTATTATCTAATAAATGAATAGGTATATTATAATAGGATAGATTTTTCCATATAAATACCCTCCATTTAGATCCCAATGGAGGCTATAGCGTAAATATATGGTTAAATAGTATGATCACTCATGGTAGGGATAAAGTATGGACTAATAATATCACTATTTTAATGTACTCACAATATAGTACTGTTAATAATAGCTAATTAAACCATTAACAATATACCATATTATCTATGAGGTGACCAAAGGTTAGGCCTCCATTGATCCTATTGATTATTCCGATAATATTACCCGGATAAACGGGATCATGATTAATTTTATACTTTATTTTAAAAAATCATTATAATAAGAATATATATTCATCGGTAATATTTCCCTCTCTTCCTCATATCAAGTATTATGTCACATATCCTATGACATTATAATGAGTATGGTGCATCTAAAACATCTTTACCCATTATAAAGACAACATAAAATTATCATGTATCTCTCAAGAGTATACCCCAAGTCACCAATTAGCGCATTCCCTATATAGATGAGGAACTATCCTATTGAGTATACCGATAGTCATAGGATATAAAACCTATGTGGAGAGCATTAATTAACTCAATATCACAAGCATATAGTTATATAAAGGGAATATTGTTAATGGTTAGCCTGATTATCAAGTCATTATCAAAATTATATAGAAAATATGGTATATTAAATCAACTAATATGCCTATAGCCCAAGGTTCAATCATCTTTGATATCAAAGATAGTTATTTAAGACCATACTATTATAGGGAAATAATATTAGATTCCTTGTATAAAGGCCCCATTATGATAAAAATCTATTGAGACTAATTACTTTGTTGAAAGGTCAACAAGGAATAACAATCTATAAATGCCTCCACATGGATAAGAAATTAGATAACGGACAATATTACACAAATTACACTAATAACATATTAGGCCACCTTGCGTAAAAAGGTTAGATAATATAACTCTTTTTTTTATGATTAATAGTATCCATTAGTTTATGATTATCATTAAACTGGGAATTTTATAAGGTTATGAGGTAGACTAAGGTATAAACTATGAAAGTGATATATCATTTGAAATATCACCAAGATCTTATAATAGTTATCAAACCTTATTAGATTATATCGGGTAATATAAGAAATAGAGTTATATATTTTATCATTAGGTTATATTCCTAGTTTAATGATAATCATAAACTAATAGTTGACTCATTAATCTCAGGAATGGTTGATCTAATTGATTAAATGGATTAGGATGATCAAGATTAGATATACTTACCTATACAAGGACCCATAGTAGTTATATGAATAATTTGAAGATACCCTAATCTTAACATGGCCCTTGAGTGAGGGTTACTTACTAGGAGATGTTTATCCCAAAGAATAGTATAAATAGGGAGATTAGATATAACACTAGAGATCTATATTTAATAGGTAAATATACCAACTTATACCCGAATGGATATTCATCGACTTCTAATGGGATGATAAAATTAACAAAATATGGTCAAGCTATTACAACGAACCTTTAAGTTACAAGTGATTATAGGCTACATAATTTTAGAGAAAGTGGATAACCAATAGTCCTAGGTCCCCCATTATAAAGGATCTTATCACTACATTATCCTAGTATTAGTCATGTTAGATATGGTATTAATATTGTTATAAACTATGTAATTAACTCGTATGTCCCTAGTTTATATTGTGTACTCTTAACTCTGATTAGATCCTTAGATGGTACCATTGGGAAGTGGATATGTATGAGCTGATCTTAAATGATATACTAGGACCATAATCTAGGGGCTACTAGGCATTAATAAGATAGCCTATATGCCTATTATAATATAATGAGGGGACTATGAGTTAGTAGAATCAAATAAGGCTGATATTATACCAATATAGGTTACTAATGTCCCCTTCATAATAACTCAGCTATTAATATTGATTATAGTACATGCAAAGGTGTAGCCCCATCAATTAAAATGATTCCTAACATTTAATTGTCCTCCTAACATTAGTTATTTAACCTCTTTAATCATAATAGGGAACTATTGACCATATGATATCCTTTTATATAATCATCCTTTAAAATTACTCATTCTAGTCCCAAATAATGAGCATACGAGTTATGTTAACTAGATTTAGTGGGATATATTCCACGCTATGTTAAAGTTTAATATTGGATACATTATCATCTATTAGATCCTATTTATATGTAACTATCCCTATAGAATGTTTGGATACACCATATTGGTAGATAGGTTTCCACTATAGTCCCATATACTCCATCCTATGATGTTTCCAAATTAGAGAGACCCACCTTATAACTCTTAACTAGGTTGATACTCAATATAATACATATTGAAATAATAAATATTTAATGGAATAAATATTAATTCAAGTATCCTATTTAGGTTAAATAGGATAACCGAGGGTACCCCTAACCCTCCAATATTTTTAAAATATTATGATCATATTAAATTAACTAACTACTTTGTTATGGGACTACATGTATGAGGGATTGCACTATATTAATAGATGATTTACCCCTTATCTTGTAACATCCGCTCTAGGTTACCCAGTGAACTATAAGGATTGTATATGGTATAATTCAACAGTAATGTAATAGTAATAGAAGTAATAGTGAACTGTGTATGATATAACTCATATGACAATCCTTATAGGTGAACATTAGGCTAATAAGGATAGAAGGATGCCTAATATACAAAACTATTGTTATCACCTAGTTCTCATTTATCCCCCTATACTTAATCTTAAATATTATGGTACTAACCGATATTCTCATTTAATATACAAAACCAATTATTGTAAACATCACATTTATGGGATATAAGAATCTCTTCAGAATGGGATGTACATAATCAATTATCGTTGCCTAAATTGGCTATACAACACATACAAGTATATTGAACTAAATTATAAATAATCAATTATACGAATCACATTATACTATTGTACTGATTCACCATCATTAGTTTAAATTGGATAATCAATTTAACAATAGTAATGTATTGCTTGGATAAAAGTAATTAGGGGTTAAAATGGTTAATAGTTATGATAATGATATGTAACCATTATAGAACATTGGGTGCATACCACTTTTATGCTTTATCAATGGTACCATATGAGGTTCATTACTGCTATATGATAATAATAGGGAACCATATCAAGCCGATATAATGGTAAATAGAAGGGGTACTCAGTTTAATTGACCTATTATTGGTAATCCCTAGTTCAATAGTCATTATGTGGATTAACTAATTTATGATTATGAACAATCCGTTATATATGGGAATAGCCCTATCATAAGAGCTACTAATTATATTCATCACAAGAGGACTTCGCCACTAAAAGATCTAACATTAGTACCATTTTATCACATGTAATTATTCCCTTATATTAATGGCCCAAATCATTTTAATCTAATTATAAGGACTAATGATCGAATTGGATAACCCTCCTTTTATTTTGATAATATATTCTCTCCATTGTAAGGCTAGTTACAATATTATACTTGGGTTATAAATATACCCTTAAACATATAGCTATTCGGATAAGGGTGAGCCCACAAGAAATTACAATGTGTTTTTATTTGGTCATTGATGGTCTAGTATAGTTTATCCACGAATTGGCTGACCAATTATACCTAAATATTGTACATAGGGTATTACTAATACAATCTTAATGTATATCCCAAATATTATTCTCCTTAGATATTAGGGGCTACTATTCAAGTGGTTGAACTATGAATATTATTATTGCTCAATTAACTTAGAGATGTTAGGATATTATAATGCCATGCCTATAATATATGGGAAACATAGATAATTTATAACTCTGTAGGATAATTCAATAATTACTATCCAGCCTCATTCACCCCTAATATTATAAATAATAAAATGGTATAATCTTTAACTAATATGTATGGAGGACCTTGATATATCATTGTAATAACAATAACTAGTTACATTAGAGAATATTCATGGATTATGATAAATAGGTTAAACCTCATTAGGGATTAATACGATAATCCCTATATACTCCTTATTATGGCCACTATTATACCTTATTAATTAGACCTCAATGTTAGCTCATATTGAAAGGTATTAGTATGTTATATTACAATACCCATTCATTATAGTTATCCTCTAATGTACAAGTGTAATATTGAGGGAGACCGGATATGGTATATATCATAAGAAAACTATCGGGACCTTATTGATAATACCAACAGATGATATGTAAATAGATAACAAATATATGGTGAATGAGTATAATAATTGAACCAATACTACCATTTTAAGGCCCATTTAATACTAATGTATATAATATTTCACTATACTCACTAGAGATATTACCCCTCTAATATCATATTATCATCCAATTATATATCAATACCTAATAACCTTAGTAGTATACATTGATTATGGACACTAGTAATGTACTATAAGTATAATATTTCCCCATTGAACCCTTTAATGATATAGGTTAGTTGATTACGTACCCTTACTTATAAAAGTAGATGGGAATTATTAACAAAGTTAATAGTTACAAGTATTAAAAGGTTCAATGGGATATTAGAATCTCAATCTTAGCCTATGTTTAATATCGGTAAAATAAATACATTACCCGTACTTGATATGTATTCTTTTACCAATTGGGTATTATTCCCCAAAATACAAACGTTGAGAGTGAATTATGCCCAACCTCGATTTAAATATTGATAATATCCATGATGTATTAAGGATAATCTCTTACCTAGTTAAGAGAAATCAATCATGATAAAGTGTTCTCGCATTGATAGGATATCATAACAAAGCTTGAGTAACATATCAATATCTTACCCTAAAGATATTAACTCAAAAAGTAAGTGACCAAGCTATTATAGCTTGAATAGTAATTGAAAAGGTATTTTAATCATCATTAATAAGTGGTCCAATCCTATATTTCACTTGAAGTTAAGGGAGTGTTACCAAGTATTATGATTGGTCAATATATAGATTAGACATATAACGAAGACATTGTTATCCTCCCAAAAGGTAATATTAATATAGGTGATCATAATATTGATTATACGAGAGTAATAGTACCTTAATATAAATTTACTTTCCATCCTAATATTATAGCATTACAATAAGAGGGAGTTACATATCAGTATATGGTTTATACCTAGAAATTATTATAATACTCTTGGTTATAATTTCTTGCTAATACCTCTAGTTAGATACATTCTTATTTTAGTGCTATAATATTAAGCTCTTACTCTATTTGGTACTGGCCAAATCAATTTGATACCTGATATTATATTAAGGTTGATAAGTATCTTCAAACTATTAGGTTATCCAATTTACCATATCTCCTAATATAATGCTTAAGAATAAATAGAGTAATATGATTAAATATGATAATAACCTCGTTAATATCATATTATTCTTTCCTTACATAATCCATACTTATATAAATGGCTAATCTCTAGAGGCCAACCTATCATTAGGAGATATGGCATAATCGAGAGTTGACTCATAATTATTCCAAATTATAGTAATCTCACCATGATATAAATCGTACAATTTACCACATTAGGCCTACCTAGGAAATACCTCATTATTTCCCTACTCTTGTATAACCTATCATGTAATAACACCATTAATTGTAAGCAAAAATTAAGTGGCCTAGAGATAATTAGGTTACGCCGGACCATGTAGGAGTAATTATCTTTTCACCTTATGTACATATGTTGAAAGTGTTCACCGCTATGTTGGCCCTTGTAATATGAGATTATACATGACCAGATCACCTAGCCTATACTTAGGATATTTAATAATATCATATTGTCATCCAAGTAGCCTGCATAGATGATTCCTTAGCTATAGGGTATATTAATTAGCTCAATAAGTGGACATTAATCCATAAAATAAGTGTACTACTATTATATTAGATAATATTAACACTCACTAGCACAACTAATATAGTCACTCTCTGTATGGTATAAATAATTATTGAGTAAATCTATTATAAAGTTCAATTAAGGTATAATATTATGATGACATATATACTTTACGTAGTGATACTAGTTAATTATATCTCGTCAATACCTTAGTATTATTAATACTACTTTAAGTAGCCTATCCAATTCTTGATTCATAAGGGTGGGTAATATCATGTCATGTTATACATTATAATCGGACAATTCATGATTGCCTCATGATCTTTTATTAATTGTGATATCATACTTTAGGTTTATGCTTACATTAGATTTCGTACAGGCCCTATTAGGTTATCCAATTACATAGATAAGGTCCCTATCTAAACAATTGGATAGGCTACTTAGGGAGAATTATATATAGAAAGTTATACATTTTCTATAAAATTAGGAGGTAATATTGTTATGTTACTTTCCCATAAAGTAAGGAATTTATCATTTGAAAAAACCTTACCCAAACAAAATATTTCACTTGAAATCCTTATCACTAGTAGACGAGTGTAACCTGTGATTGGTTATTAGTATCATAACCTTGGTTCAATAAACCATCAATAGATTCTTAATCAATATTATAATTTATAGGAATTATAATCATTTGGATAATTAATTGTTAATACCTATAATGATATACACATAATAGCATATAATTGTTGTGTATAATATCCTAATTTTGTTTTGATAGAAACCCTTAATCAAGATTATACATAATCGATTATAGCTCGCTACTATATATTTGGTTATTCATGGCACGTAATCCCTTTCTAGCTATAATTTTTTCCAATAATTATGATTTATTCTTTGCACATATCTTAATAATGGAGACCATATATAGGGTTATTCCTATAATCTTTGGCGTAATTGACAAAGGTTTATTATGATATGTAGTTATATGGCTGAATAATATGGAGATATAAACATAGGTATATAAGTAGTACCACCTATCCAATTACTTAGGTAAGGTCCCTATCTAATAATAGGACTTGTGTTTGTTAGGAGAAGTGAGGGAGATGTTGAAAACAATTAGATAGGTGGGCTTATGGCATTATATAATGTTATTGTCTCCTATAACCAGACCCTTACAATTTTGTTAGTATTATACCAAATCGTACTGAACTATATGGTCACATATTTAAGGTTAACTAGTTTACATCATGGTGAGCTATAGGGTTAAACCCATTTATGTGATTAATCATGCCTGTCTTTAGATAAATTCTTTATCCCATATCAGTTCTAATTATTTATGGTCCTAGCTTGCGGTATGCTTATATACTATCCATGATAGTAAAATATCGATCAATTATAATAACATAATTTATAGTAGGGTGAACGAGGTATGGAATAAAGATAGGCATGATTAATCCTTATTCTAGTTAACATTATATACTTGATAATCCATATCTAGTAGTCTAAATGTATACTTACCAATCATCCTAAGGTTATTTTATCCTCACACTAGTCTATTATAGTGATAATAATTATGTTAGAGGACCACACTACCAATATCACTACTCCATTTGAGGTATAACTGTAAGGGTTGAACACATCTCTTAATGTATAGGATAAATCCATGGAATTATATGGCTATGCGAGGAGAGGGAGACCATTTATTTTGAATAGTATCATCAATCTTATTACCATATGGAAATCATTATTGTCTTACTCCCTGTAAATCTACAAAGGTATATTATCTTACAAGAAGATAGTAGAGGCCACTATTAGGTTCGAATTTCTCTAGAGAGTGACATATATTCGGGTCTCATACAATAGTATACCCATTATCCTTACCCTAAATAGGCATATTAACCAAAAATAGTATTAGTACAATGGATCATAATATTGATATCTCCGTATGAAGTTGGTAAATATCAACTATAGTCTCCCTTTCTTATCATGCCCACTAATTAATAGGGAATTCTTAGTAAATAGTATGGATGATTTCCTCAAATACTTTAATTTTGATATAATAAATAGGTTATCGAGCCACGGTGGCTATTATTGAACGTTTAAGTGTGGTCCTAATATATTATAAAGAGTTGTTCCAAATATATTGTCCTCACATAAGGGTTATTCATATAGGATGCTTCCCATAATGATGTAATAATGATATTATATTGAGGGTATTAATATCAAACGTTCAATAATAACTATTATATTGGATAAGTAAATTTAACTCGTTCATATTAAATTAGTTTAATCATCTCTTCACTATGATATTGGCCACCCCATTAATTATATTATTTAGGTACATCGCCAAGTAATGTAAGGGGTGACACAATAAATAGGGTTGACTAGGCCTATGGTAAGTGGATAACCCAAAGATTTTTTAATGTTTAAATTATAAAGAGATATTTATATGCCCCTATTACAATAGCCTACTCAACTATTTCATTATGACCAATTCTCCAAAAAGGATGTCCTCATTATGAGGATAATTAGTAAGATAAATTCGCTAATGTATATCTAATGTAGAGATTGGAGGGGTATCAAGGATCCCCAAATCAGGTGATATAAGGATAATTAAATACCAAGACCTAATCGCATATTAGTACAATAATGTATGATCACCTATTCTTATAATTTTAGGTGTGATCAAGGGAGTGCAATTGAACAGGGTAATTCATCTATTTGATAAGTGAATAGGGTATACTATTTGCCTAATTTAAACATTAATAACCTATAATATTATTCTATATATCCTATCAATTTTGGCCAAAATAGATGAATTATATACTATAGTATAGATAAACCTTAATTGTTCCATAACAATTTTCCACATAGCCCCATACTAATAACAAGAATTATATTATCCCTCTATTAGTTCCCCAAAATTATTTATCCAGAATGGAACCAAACAACCTCTCAATTTTCCTAGGATACCAATTCACTATATCAATATTATTCATTATCGCATTTAAAAGATATAGATGGGGCTACAATCCTGCAGGTAAGGTCCCAATCTATTCATTGACCCTAACTATAAAGGTTAATTTAATTAGGTATTTAGATTAGTATTAATGTTACTCTATACCATAAAATTTGGGCATAGCCCCATTTATATCTTCTAAATGTGATAATGAACAATGTTGATATGGCGAATTAGAAGAGAGCATTAAGTATGTCATAGTATATGTATTATATTCACCCATCATGTAGATTATAACCTATAGAGAATTAAGATGAGCTTAAATGGGTAACCCATAGGTCCTATAATTATAATACTAATATGACATAATATTAGATATAGAGGATAATATGACATAATAAGGTCATAAAATAAGGTGAATCGCTATAGGTTGGGAGAGGGGATCAACCTCTATAGACATACGGGGCTATCCTATAACAAACTTAATGGCATATATAATTATTGCAAAGAAATTTTACTACTAAATTATACCATATACAATCCTTACCATATTATTATTGTTTGGTTCCATTCCATTCTAGATAAATCATTAATCCCCTTTATTTGTCAACTATTGTGTGGTGCTTTAGCTAGGCCAAATCCTTATTTATAGTATGTCCCCTACTATATGCATTATGTCACCCCCTTCCAATCACAATAGGATTTAACCCATAGGCCTTATTATAATATGAGAAGTATTCATACTTATACAGAGTTGACAAAGTAAAAAGTGATCATGGGCTATGATACATAATAAGGTCTCTAGCTAAAATATAATAATTATCACTCTAGTATAATCACTCATAATATATTGCGAGTGATAACTATAGGAATATCTTGATTATTGGTATCATTCATATAATCTTTCCCAAATTATATGTCAATCCTATTTGTAACTCCCTTATTAATAATTATTAGGTTTCCTATGGACTTAATCAAGTTTACACGCAGCGGAAAAATATAAACTTTACCATAGAAATATGCCAAGATCACATGTATGTTAAAATAATCAATAAAGGTTGAGAATTTTATCTTGAGTTAGATGCTGAATCTTTATTCAATAAGGTGAGCTTGAATCAATTTCTCTTCCTTGCTCCTTTTTCTCGCCGATTTGAACAATGGGAGATGCTACCTTAACGTGAATGCCCTCTATCGTCTCACACATAAAAACCTATGGGATTAAGATTATGTGTGCTAGCACTTAAACAATCTCACTTTTATTAATTGATGATTTTGGTTTTGAAGAGAGAAAGAGGGGGCGGCGGCCTTGAGTTAGGAGGAGAGCAAAACCTATTTTCTCTCTTCTTTTATGTGTGCCCAATCTTTCCAAGAGTTAGTAGGATAGCAAAACCTATTTTCTCTCTTTTATATAGTTTATTAGGAATAGATTTGTTTCCAATTTGGATGGCAATCTACTTCCTAAAAATTAGGGATCACATTCCTAATCAAATTCCTCTTTAATTATTCTACAAGAATAAGGACTCTTTCTCTCCTTTTAATTAAATAATTTATAATCATTTAATTAAAATGCTATTAGGGCCGAATTTAACATTTAAATAAGCCCCAACCGAAAATCAACTTAAGCCCACTCAATTATGTTTTAATTAATAACATAATTTAATGGCTCGATAAGTGAGATAGTTTAAATCCAAATCTAGATTTTTAAAATGTGCGATCTCGTAGGTCCATTCAATGTTGGCAATGGGCCTAAATCCAAATTATGGACCATAAATCATAAGCGGTCTCTAGCAAGACATTATGACTACCCAAATTGAATGAATGTCAATATAAATTAATGTAACCTAGTTGCAACCTTATACAACCCTTTGCCTCTCGATATCATGATCAACATAAGGCATGGAACATGTCATCCTTATTTATTGCTAAATCATTTCTTGATCTATTAGTGACACTAACTAAATCAAATAAATGATAACACTTATCATTTCATTTGGGCATGGCCATGCACTACTCAGCTTCACTAATCAAGTGGCCGAGTGATATCTTCTCTCAATAAAGAGAGTGGCAATCCCTTCACCTTATTCATGTTTCTTAGCATGAATCGTGGCATACCTAATCATACCCATACTTGTCATTTAGTTACAAATGACATTAGGCGTATGTCAAAGTGTGCAAGGATTCATCTAAGAATCCATAACGATTTCAAGTCGAGGAATTCAAGTATAAGCATTTGCATGAGAATCACTTATGACTTTCAACCATGTAGTGTTCTCATGAGCGGATCGATTCAAATACATTGTTCCCTAACATGTATCTATGTTCCCTTATTGATATCCCATATCCATGACAAGTAAAACATGGTCATCTCACAAAGTACATACTAGTCTTAGTTTATTGCCATTCCCATGACAATAATCGACTAGGGACATTTAGAATAGTATTCTTTTATGCTTCAAGGTTTTACTATCAAATTACGTATTTGATAACTTAAGCGGAATTATTCTATTCATGGATATTTTATCTATTTTAAACATGTACAAGAATGATAATAAGATAAAACAATGCCTCATATGTGTATATATATATATATATATATATAGTAAAGGAGTCAAAATACAATGTATTGGGCTAGGGCATACACTAACAATAATACCGTAAAGCCTATAGTAGGGTATGGATTAATCATTTTATAAGATTGGCAAATTAGTTAAATAGGGAGATTAGGTATAACAAAAGAGATCTATAGTTGATTATTAGGATGCTATCCTAATGTTAGTTATAAGGCTTAATGATATGATTAACATAGGTCCATATATATTATGAGAGGATATAAGGCCATATTGTACCCCTCTACATCATCCTATAGGAGGTTCTTATATATTCACTCCAATTTTAATAATTATTATCCTATAATAATGTTATAGGCAAACATAGGGATAATATGTTATCCGAAGGAGGTAGATCTACATAATAGAGAATCCATAACTAGGCTCTGTTCATCCATATCTAGATATGTTATCCCTATGTTTTCCTATAAATAATTATCCCGATGAAACAATTCAAGAGTGAAGATTAACGAGATGGGCATTAATCTCCTAACTATCGTATCCTTCCACTTGATAAAATGTTATCCCAATTATTATTTGTTATTGGGCCATGATTACTAATACTTTGCTAATAGGGGATATTCTAGTTAATAAATTAGGGACCTTAGTAATAAACACTATAATATTAGTTAGGCATATATGTTATTGATCTCTTTGAAATCACTATCATATGGTAATACCAACCTTTTTAAATTTACTAGGGTATTGTAACTATTACCAATGGGTTAATATCATTATTTGGCGGTTCTATGACGAACCCATTTATAAAGTTAATTATCCATAATAGGCCTCCATACTACCCTAAGGAGGAACCCTTAGGATACTGATATTAATTTAGGTGGATGTAGAGGTTGATTAAAAAAGTTAATACTCATGAGCATTTATAGGTTATAATAACCCTAAATAAGGTTTGTTAATGACCCTTCATACTATGTTCCTCCTTTCGGGATATGAATATTTATAACTATTAATTTATATCTTCCTCAAACTACTCATAATTAAATAGATGATTTAATGAGATTAGATATATTCTAACCTTTTATCTTCCCTACTAATACCTCAAGTTAATTATGGGACCTATACATCTATGAAATACAAGGTGAGCATCAAATTGTTAATCTAGTCTATCCCTAATAATTAGCTAATTCAGGAAGGTACCATATATGATTAACCAATAGTATACATTGCGGGCTATTATTGGTAACCATATTATAAGTGAGATTCCGTTATACCCTTTATACTAGGGAATTAGTTATAACAATAAATATAGGTTAATTTAAGGTAGAAGCATTAAAGATTAACAATATATAATGAAAAATGATAAGCAATTAACCTAACTAGGGGAGATCAGCAATGTACTAATTATAATTCAGTACTATAATTCGTACCCAGTACTACCTTTATTATTAACCATAATAGCGATGTATTAATATCACCCATAGGCCAATTGAGGGATCTTAGGGATCATACTATTATATGTTTTCCACGTTTCTCAACCTATCCCAATATTTTAAGGAATATACCCCATCAAAGGATTATCATACTAAAGAGGATATCCCCAAGATTATATGGTTATCCGATCAAGTACTTACCAGTTAACTTATACATTATCACATTAGGCTACGTGATTGGGTCCATCCCCGTAATCAATTAATTTTGATATATATTCATGAGTAAACCTTAAATGACAATATTATTCTTTTGGATAATATTAAGTAACTCAATCCATAATTATAGGAGTCTCTATTTAATTAGATTATCATAATATTAGGTTAACTAATACTATGTTTCAATCAATACCTATTATGGGCCTATTTGTGCAATCATTGTATAATGATAGATAAGGTGAATTATATGAATAGGATTATAAGTTAACTTTTCGCAATTTAGGTTACATATGTTTATGATATATTAGTATCATTACAAGTGACAAGATAGTTAAACCTAATAATTAGCAATCATGAGCCTAACATGGGAAAACATAGGGATGGGCACAAAGTTAGACCAAATAGCTTTATTTTGGGAATAGGCTTGACTTGTGTATTAGTCTGAATAGGGTTGATATAAAAATGCCGATCGATTACCTTGGCTACTATAATTAAGTAGCATTTTGTTACTTAATACCGACTCTATAAGATTACCAATGAGTTTAAACCCAATGGTCGTCACATGTTAAACAAACAACCTAGATAATTTTTACTAAATCAGCATGGGTCAATCAACTCGTTAGTGTAGGTGCCCAATATCCAACCATCTATGGATGAGCTTGAGTTAATGTATCATTGCATTATTTATTTTGATAATAATAAAGAAGTCATCCCGTTAATTTTTATGTTTACATGTTTAGTAGAATTAGATAGAAGTCCTTATGATATGCATTTGCAATAGTGATTGGTCGAAAGATGTGAGACAAACACCGATGCACATGAATGATATCATTAAATGTCTCAAATCATAGTGTTGTCAAGAATGGACATTGACAAATGCGAATAGACTTGTGAGTGCTATGCTCATGCTATGTGACAAGCATTAGGAGATCTCACACCTATTGGCATGGTGATGCCAAAGCAAGCACTTAGGTGATTTATGTTAGAGAACATATTACTAGACTTGACTCGCCATGAGAACCCATTTGGTATTAGTCTATGGGAATCTCATACGAGATGGGTACAAATGGTCCTTAGACATGAAGTCATCATGGTTATCTCATTGGAGGACTTATGCACTTTGACACTCATTTTGATAGACCCATTAATGGGTTATATGTGGGTGATTCGTTGGGTGCATAGGAATCCAATAGAGATAGGTGTATCACTAAGATAAGACATATCATTCCTTGTATGCTAAAGAAGTTATCACATTGCACTTTGATAAGTGTCTACTCAAGAAATCTATGGCCATAGTAGGAGTACACCAATAGAGCATAATTGGTCTACTCTAAGAGCTAAGACATTTAAGAATCGAAGAAAACTTATGTGATCATAACCGAACAAGACTAATAACCAAGTCCGAGATCACACTTTGATAAGTTGACATGAGGACTGAATTGTATGGTAACCATGCTCGTGAAAGGTAATAATGGATTAACTAATCCTCCTAGAGAATTGGGTAGTCATGATGCCTTACTAGAGGCCAATCTTGATTTATGTGACAAGAGATAAAAGAGGAGTCTTTTATTCTTGATACATTGCTAACATATCTAGGAGCCTATTAAGTCACACGCCTAAGTTTAAGTATTCACATTATAACTGAGAAGCAAAAATATTGGAGAAAAGTTTCCAATTATAAAAGGTTTCCTATTTTAGGAAGAGTTTCCAAAATGGAAAGTTTTCTATTTTAGAAATCAGTTTTCTAATTTGGAAGTTAGTTTCAAATTTGAAAATAAAGAACCTAAAAGGAAAGGAGTTTCCTAATTTAGGTTAAAGGTTATTTTAGGAAATTGCTTTCCTAATGTGGACCCCACCAAAATAATCTAAGATATTTACTTAGATAGTCCAAATAAATAAATTAGGCTAAAATAGTTTTGACCCATTAGATTTAATTAAAAGCTTAAATATAATTTTGGTGGGAGGATAAACATCAATCTTATTGGATAAGGTCGAATGTTTTAAAGATAAACATCAATCTTATTAGATAAAGTTGAATGTTTTAAAGATAATAATCAAATAGTCCACATATAACTCCTTATCCTTGGAAGATAAGGAAGCAACAACCTAGAGTCTTTTATGGACTCATAGTCACCCCTCTTCTTGTCCTTAGAGGACAAGGAAACTCTCCCCCTATATATAGGAGGAGAGGTGCGACATAAAGGCTAATGTAAGAGAGGATATTTGACCGACATAAAGAAAAAGGGGAGAGAAAATTTAGCCAACCCAAAAATTACCTAGTGGCATATGGCCAAGAGAGAAAATAAAGGAGAAAATAGTTTTCTCCTAAACCCTAGCAAGAAATATTCTTTTCCTCTCTTTTAAGGTTATTGTAAAATTGCTCGGGATTGATTTTTAGAGGAAATACAAAATCAAAAAGGTAGAGCTAGCACCTCATTAATTTTGAGTGCTTCTTTATGGATACTTAGACTCGCGTGGATCATCAATAGAGGCCGGACATTTGGATGGCTTTACTAAAAATGAATTTAGATATGCGCTACAAGAGGTAATCCTTTAACTTATAACTTATTATTCATGTGTGTATGGTTAGTAGATTCAACGGCTTGATCTTGGGGCCTTAGATGGAGAAATTGTTTTTTGTTTATTCCACACCTTCATAAGATGCATGATCCTTCATCAACAAGGTACTAAAACCTAGGTATCTCTAAATGGTCATCAATATACCATCGTATATGTCCTAATTATATATATCATTATACAATAGTGTACACTAGAGAGAGTATGGTTACCAACTACCTATCAAATCTTATAACAAATCCCATCGACCTATTAGCCATTTATCTCTTTTCATAATTATATGGCCATATCATTAGGGGCACCATTACTATATTATGAAATCAGCTCACTTGACCATATCAAACCATCCTATAAACTCTCATTACCAATTGGGATTATATCAATGCATAAAGGTCATGGTGTTAAATCATATCAATTAGAAGATATAACAGTTTATGGGTTATTAATGGTATAACCACTTTATTAGATATAAATCCCAATTGGATATTAATAGACTAATCAATGACAACTCCTATACGATATTAAGCATTATTAATCCAATAGGCTAATGGTGTATTGAGATTTCCTAATAGTCTATATCTCATATAATTCATGTATAATGAGGTAGATAGGATACATGTTGGTGATTATGGTAATAGACCATAATCAATACACTTGGAAACAACTCGTATAGATTATGGCCCAACTAAGTAATTATGAACAATGTGTACTACATAAGAGGGACCCTCATATAAAAGTAGGGATTTACAAAAGTCCCTTTCTTATTAGGGGCTCAGATCCTAGTTATAATCAATAATATTTACTATTATTCATAAGGCCATATATAGTACTATTTAGGATGACCAATTAATTGAGAGGTGACTAATAAATTATATGGATATTTTGACCAATAGTTTAACCAAGTATACTCCAATAGAATAAGGGGTATATCATTAAAGGGTTCCTCATCTTGATCTATTATGTTATAATAAGTTTATATAAGTACACTAGTATATTAGATATAATCCCACTATTAGGTGATATACCCCTTAGGGAGTTGACCTTTCTATAATGAAAGGATTGAGTGATCTACGTGATAATAACCAAGTTAAAAAAGGTGATGTGAGACCCTCAACTCGATATTATAGCCTCGGGCCTCGAGTTTTAAAAAGGTCCTATTAATGGGATAAGAGGTTAATACTTAAGCATTATATAACATAACTATTTATGTAAGGTATTTACCAAATATTAGGAATCCTAATGATTATTGAGGACCTATATCTAGTAGATTATTTGTACTAATATAGTATAAATATCATAGTTATCCTAAGTCTTTTTTTGTAAATATAGGGTTTAGTGGGGCTTACTCGGGTAAGAAAGTATCCTTACTAGGGGTCATAATTGTTAAAACATTATTTATTTGGTCTATAGGATGGTTATCCGAGATATAAACATATTCTTTGTAGGATTTAGTAATCCTAATAATTTCGATTGATCTATAGGACGGTTATCCGGGAAATAAAATGTCGATTGGGTCTCATTTAGTAATCTTTATATTTTACTAGTTATGGGTCCGTAGTAATCAATTGACATTATGTACTCACTATAAATTTACCTATATGTTAATATATGGAATGAACCTCTTAGAGGGTACTATCTCATAATATTAGTTACCCCAATGTTAGTTAATTATCCTATGAATAGTATATTCTCCAATGGGAATATGATGTATATACCACTAACTAGGTATAACAAAATAACTTAACTAGTAATTATGTATAGTTCCCTAAGTTTAATATAGATAATATACTAGTGTTTTTATTTATTACCAGATATAAACTTAAATCGAGGTATTAGTAGAGAAGATAGTCAAAATTGAGTCAACCTAATTAGAATAATAGGTCTATGATTATATGAAGTAACATATAAAATATAGACATATCACATCCCGTAATAATATGGATATAAATATGGGAGAATAAACTTAGCATATTTATCCTAGTATACTTGGAGTAACCATATGATTACCATATGTTTATATAGCCACCATAAAAATCCATTATTTACATATAATAGATTATATTAATATTATATTAATAATACTAGGGTATTTCCCAAATATCATAGTTGATAACCTAATTATCAGTACTTGGTCATGATAATGATATAAGAGGCTTAAAAATAGATGCACACATTATGATAAATAATTACTAAGAAGACTCATGTGTTTATAATATTGAGAGATTATAGTTAATGATAATACTCCCCATCTTACCTAAGTATACTCATTATAGGTTATCAACCACCTTTAATCTAAAATTGTTTAACTAAGGTACCTAACACCATGACCTTATAGTGATTAACCATTATAATGTATTATAGTCCCAAAAGGATTGTGAATATATTGAGAGGGCATTGTATAATACCAATGATGATATCCCCTATTCAATTATAAATACTTTAACTATTTAACTAGTCCTTATATGACTTGGTGATAACCTCGCCTAGGTTGAGAATATGTTACTCCTTATAATTAGACTATATTTTAGATCATATATAGAAATATTATGGGTATTAGTCCCACTAAGTGATTACTTGTGGAATATTCACTAACATTTAGTGTAAATAAGGTCATGGTTACTAATTATTAGCACTACCCTAATATATTCTCTTCATAACTCTATTAGTATGACCACTATTACAAAAAAAAATACCCTATACCTAGTTACACTATGTCTCCTAACTCTCAATAATCCCTATCATTTATTGAGAAATTGTCCACAAGTAAGGCCAAAATAATAACCAAATAATTTCAATTATCTTAAACTTGATAATATTTGTTCAAAAACTATGCGATAACTATGTATTATAAATTAAAATATTATACATATTAATATAAAATCTTTTTTGGGTAATTTAACATGATATGGAGTAGGCCAAATAACCTTAGGGTTACCTCAAGTAACGTAGAGACTACTTATAATAAGTCTCAATAGGATGCATACCATCAAGGCAAATCAGTTCCCAAATGGATTTGACTATTAGGTTATGCCATATGGTAATATTCCCCATCAAAATTTACTTTCCATCTAGTTAGTAATTACCTCAAATTATGATATTTTAGCTCTAAGTATAATTGATATATTCACCGTAGTAAATAGAAGGTAGTTAATTAATACTCCACTAAATTAGTTTGGCTCAATGATTTATACCTACTAATATATTAACCCATCAAATTGTTCATAGGAGTATGTTATCCTTAATGAAATTAGGAAGGTAGTTATCCTACACAATCTATCCCTATTAGGTATTCCTTCCGTTATGGTATTAACTATATTGGTGAACCAGGTTATAGATTATTGATTACTGTGATCCAATATCTCATAGTAATATTGGAATGGAGGGCTGATCAAAATTAATAACCTTTGTCTATTCATAGGGAAATTTATATAGGTATATCCGACTATAATATCTATATATATTTCATAGAGTTTAATTATACCATTCTAGTAATTTTCCATACTAGTCCATAATATACTAAAAGTATGTAGGGATTAACCTTCTTCTCATGCTTATGGATTCAATTTGATCACTCTTGTTATTAATCATGATGGTCACCGCTCTATTGAAGGTGTTCACTACTATGTTGGCATTTGTAATAGATTCATATAATAGGTATTAATGACCCAATACTATACCTTATTCTTAATGAGAGAGGGTAATCTAATTAATTTGGTCGGGATGTTCCTTTATGCTTGTATGTATCATTTGATTATTAGTAGGGACTAGAGAATAGCTAGGGTCTTTCTACCTTTTTCTAATAGTGGGTTAATATATCATTGGGCTAATGAATAAGGATAATGTAAGAGGATATGACTAATCATTAATAAAGAATATATGATACCTCTTAATGAATATGAGCTAACTCTTATCCCGAATAAAAATATAGATATCTTAAGCTACTATTTAGTAAAGGGTAAATATAGACCAATATATAGGGGTACCCTCTGTTATCCTATTTGAGCTAAATAGGATACCCGAATTAATATTTATTCCATTAAATATTTATTATTTCAATATATATTATATTGAGTATCAACGTAGTTAAGAGTTATGATAGGGATATACTATAGGCTATTTATGATTATCTAATGAACCTTTACTTTGATTATTAGGATAAAAATGGCCTATGTTGATCATTGATTTAAATATTGATAATATCCATGATGTATTAAGGATAATCTTAATTGGTATTTGAGGTAAAGCTATCCCCCCTCCTAGAAGGATAATATTAATTATTCTTAACCTATATTCATATAGAGTAATGGCCTAATATTCTTAACGATATTATTCTTCATCTATATCGAGGTAGGCTAGTGCCCGGTAGTTAACCTATTTAGATTTATTGCTATTAATTAATATCTATATATATCACCTATCATTGATGAGAGGCTTAAACAAGTATAGACATGGGTAGCCTAAATTACCCTTATTTACAATCATCTTAATTGTATCATCTATTAGAGAAAGCCGTAATTTTCAACATGAATAACTATTTATTAAACTATTTAGAGATAGTAGAGTTATTAAAAATGATGACTTGGGGTACATATCCTTATATTAATAAGGGGCAAGTTAACCATATAATTAAAAGGATTATAATTTTATGATATTGGAATAATCCATTTGGATATAGGCTACCTTTATCAATCAAGAAATATGGTTACTATTGTTAAATTGATGTCAATGAGGAATAAGCTAACCAAGATTACTTGTATAAATAATCAATAGTACCAATGGGTGCATAGAGAGTTATCAACCATTTCCGACCTATAATATCAACATATGAGTATTCATTACTCTATTAAGGAAGTAAATAATTACTAATGTATCACACATGGGTATTAAATCATCGGAGTGTAAATAGTCTCACGACCATCGGATTATTGGTAGTTTAATTACCATTTTTATTATATCACCAAGTAATGTAATAATTAAAGTGATAATGAAGTATGATAGCATACTTATATGAATAACTTGAAGATACTCTAATGGATTCCATTGGGGTAAAGATGTTATATATCAGGTGCATACCAATATTTCCCTACCTAACAATATGAGCTTTCCCGTATGATCGACCTTCTTTAATACCTATAGGTCAATTCAGCTACATAGGGATAATCTATACGTAACATAATTGGTAAGTCCTATAACCTATAGGGAGATATAG
This sequence comes from Dovyalis caffra, assembly GCA_963924115.1. Classification (NCBI taxonomy): domain Eukaryota; kingdom Viridiplantae; phylum Streptophyta; class Magnoliopsida; order Malpighiales; family Salicaceae; genus Dovyalis; species Dovyalis caffra. The sequence goes on along the minus strand of CAWUPB010000860.1, from coordinate 154,572 downwards.
AAGAGGTGTACTTATTGTCATATAATTCATTATGTGATAATATCAACCTATTAGACTTTATTTTGGTAATATAGGAGGATTACTCCTATATTCACTAAACTCGTGTATTATAATGGAGCTAATCTTTTAGAGATATATCGGGTAATGGGTCAATTCGATTATTTTACCTATTTAATATCCCCCTAATATTATAGGGAAGAAAATCTTTCAATATATTAAATATTGGGAGTGGATAGTACCAATTTGTTCAGACCTTGTTTAGGCTAGTAGATAAATACGAGTCGGGATATCATGGTAATAGTATTCTCTAAGGCCTTGGATAGTGGCCTTTATATGTTATATTCTAACCTAATTTTGGTCGAGGAGGAATCAGTATTGATAAAATAGCTGCCCCATACTCCCAAATAGATGATTATAAGGACTTCCCTAATTATGATGAAAAGGGTGACACAATAAAGAGTCCCTTTTATGTTTTCCACATTTCTCAACCTGTCTCTACTCTATTTATATATTAGGGTAGTACTCTAAAAGAATATAATCAATGTACCACCACTCTTATAGGTATATGAAACAATGAGGACCTTGGCTAAGGTTTTTGTATGGTTGACTTGAATAATACCTAAATATACCTTAAATAAGTGATAATATCATTTTCTAAATAGGGTAATTGACTCTTTTGTATTTTAATTCGAGTAGGGCATATCGTTACCATCTTAATCTTGGTGCTAGACAAAGGTACTTTGTTAGTAAGGTACTATCATCCCAATAATTGATGAAAATACTTATTGCCTATTTCCAAATAGCATATTAGTGCTAAAATATAATTTAATCCCCAAATATTCTCTAGGGGTGAATTTTGAGGTAGTGATAATATATCCTATTAGGACATATTTAGTTCACATATACTTCTATTTTAAGCTCGACCAAATCGTAGATTAATGAAAAGCATTTGATGCTTTATGGCATCCTAATATGCACAAATTATATGGTCCTATTGGAATTTTAGGAGATTCCCAATCCTCTGTCGACATCTCGAGTATTGCTAGGTGAAATATAATCACCATGGTGAGCTATAGGGACCATGTATAGAATATGGCTACAAGCCTTATATAGTTGGCCATTATTATGAATGGATAAGAGTACACGTCCCTATACCTATTATTAACCTTTAAAAGTGGGAACAATCTACTTATTTCATGTTAGTATTAACCCCTATTTACTTAATCATCCTAATAATCTGTGAATCCTAGGGCCAACTATATAGGTTATGATAGTTTTCACCTCTATTTTGTTTAAGGTGGACAATATAACTCCTATTTAGTTATGGGAAATTATATAGTATTGGTATATAATGAGTAGTCCATCACCAAATGTAAATAGAACCTTAAATTTAAAAAGAGCATATGATGAATATCAAGAATATCTCCATATGATGGTTTAACCAATTATAGTTATCATTGTATTATAACTATTAGCCACTTCATTACTATTATACTTATATTCAATTGAGGATATCTTTTACTTGATATGTGCATCAATATAATTAACTCCTAAGGAGATATCCTATTTATAAAATTAGGAAGGATTTATGGTAGAGATAAGTAAGGGTTATACTAATCTATGGTGGCTAAAATATTTATTAGGGGGCCATTACGTCTTATCGAGTATAATAGCATTGAATTTAATTGATAAATCTAAAGACCATGATGCCAAATTGTTGGAGTATTAATTAATGTGACAGAATACAAAAGGTTAGATAAGAGTATAGATGTTATTCAATTAATTTTAGTATCATCCATGCTTTGATATATTAACCCATAAATAGTATGGATGATTATCTATATGAAGATAATACTTTAATCTAGGGTATAATAGTAAGTCAAACATTAGTTCACCTCTACGAGATTTTGATAACTCGATCATTATAGCATGGTATACCAAATGCTACTAACATTTAGCGAATATTTAATTGTCTTATACCTAATACGAATATTGTGTCTGACTTACTATTATACCCTAGATTAAATAATGTTTCACCATTATCATGGTTACTAGAGTAGGCACAAGGGTATATAAGAGTAATGGTTAGAAGAAAGGTATCCTAGGATAACTCATGCTAGAGGTCACGAGAAAGGGTATATAATTATAGAACATCTAGGTAGTAAGAATAGTCCTTTATAATATTCTCTAGAGTCCTTAATAGATGATATAGCCCAACCTTAGAGAACATTGGGCACAATACTATCCATTTACTCAACTATGTTCTACACAATATTACCCCACATATAAGTCACATAATATAATCAATTCTTGGTTTATAATTAGGAATTAACTATGACCCCTTACCCCATGTTATTTAATACATTATTTGACACACCCTACACCAACTTTATATGACTGATCATGAGAATAGTATAATTAGCATAATATTTTGAATAGTATACAATACAATCCTTCATTACCAAGAGGCTTATTTTATACTCATTATCTAGAAACATATTAAGGGGAGTAATAGTGACCTTATATTCTCCATAAGGACAATGATAATATTAATACTAGCATGAGTATTAACTTGGATTGAACCGCTTGATAGTCTCTCCAGTTAATGATTACGAAAGGTAAATTGTAAACTTCCATAATATTATATAGAGATACAACAAGTATCCCAATTGACCATTCATAGGATCACCATAGTTTATAAGTAGGCTCTCGTAATTAAAATATTTTAGTCAGACATATGGACAATTATAAAAGGTTATCTGATTAATTTATAGAGAAGCTATTATTACAATTCGAATAATATCAAACTCACAAATATTATGCCTAATATATTATATTAGGATATCTATTTAGCCACGACTAAAATGTTTTTAGTCATGACCGTGACTAATGACATGTTCCCCCTGTAATTAGTAGGGTATCCATAGGTATAAATTGGTAATTTATAATTATGAGTATTAGTTATACCCATAATTACATTGATATTCCAAATACTATCGGCTATACATAGTTTATTATCCATTGTCACGCAATTTGAGTTTGAGTCTATATAGTCCATTATCAAAAGATAATTCGGTGATAGGTTACTATTAGAGTGTAATCCAAGTAATATGAGAACAATATTCGAGTCATCTATAGTTAGAATAATAGGTAGTCCTAGGTACTTCACTATAATTATACTATGTTGCTATTTCCTTATTAGGTATGAATATAAAACATTATGCTATGTCTTTATAATGGGTAAAGACGTTTTAGATACACCATACTCATTATAATGTCAAAGGATATGTGACATAATACTTGATATGAGGAAGAGAGGAAAATATTAATTTATAATATTTAGTCCATATATGAATTCCCCCTAACCTAAAGTGATTACCGTTCATTTACCTTTGATTTATTCTTATTTATGGTTGTAAATATCCTATGATACTATAAGTATCAAATATTGGCATATATATGATTATCCTTGGTAAGTACCTTTGTATATTGAAGGCATAACTACCATATATTCCATCGAATATCATAATTTGAGGTAATATCCCGTCATGTTATATGATTAATCTGAGAACACTTTGATTAATGTAGATATGTGAGTTAGTAATCTATATTGATCCTATACCTAATATATGATATTTATAATAGACTAGAATTAGTAAAATATCCTCACTACATATTAGTGAGATACCATTTAATAGGTCCTTGAGATTGGTGATAAAATTAGCCTATATTACATCGAATATCAACTATAAATTATAATACTCTACTATTAATAGACTAGTCGAGAAAATAGGTACCATAGGGAGTACTATGGTATACCCACTATTTTAGAGAATCCCCAATTGATGAGTGTCAATTATGGTCATGAGAGTATCCATGATATAATACTTAAGTCTAAAATTGTTAAATACTTGTCCATACATGGACCATACATCCCTTTATTGGACCTACCAATATCCATAACGGAATTTCGGATTAAATGTTCTTGTGAATTGACATAAGCCTATTATTCTCATTATTTCCTCATATTAGAGAGTCTATTTGGTCTTAAATTATAATACTCAAATAGAGTATATCATAACTATAGGTAACTATTAATTTGAGGATTAATACTATTATATTCCCTCTCTTGGTTTATAACCTATATTGTGGAACAACCTCTCTATATGATGTGTCACCATCTTGGGGAATAGAGAGGATTTATCAATTGTTTACATACATGATTTGTATTAATATATAAGGTATACTTATATTAGAGTATTAATGTTTGACTTACTAGGGGAGAATCCCAATTGCTAAGCATACAAGCTCATGTTTTATCTAGTATAATAATCTTGATAATTATGCCCTAATTATGTATTATCCTATCTTAACTATCTTGATAATCTTCTAGTAGGTTTGTATTTCATGAAAGGTTAAATATCTTGATAATCTTCTATACTAGCAACATTTTAAGTGGAGAAGTTAAGATAGGATAATACATAGTTAGGGCATAATTATCAAGGTTATTATACCATGTTTCATATTTAGTTCCCCTATATGTGTCTAATCTAATTAGTTAATGTAATCGGACCATTACTTATAAAAAGAGTATTTTGATAATTATCAACTTTCCTATGTTAAATATATAATTAACCTAGGTAAAATTATATCCCCATTGATATTATAGAATAGGCTCCTAATAATATACGGACATGTATTCTTGATTCAATATACCATAAATAGATTAATTATAGCTCTTAATATCAAAACATTATGTTCCCTATTGGGTATGATATGGGACCATATATCCCATGATCACCTAGGAGATATTGGTAGTTAAAATATACTCTACTTATCACTAGTAGTTCATAATTAAGGGTATTAGTAGACAATATATTTAGGGAAACCTTAGGGATGCCTAATATACAAAACTATTGTTATCACCTAGTTCTCATTTAGTTATGATGGTTAAATTGTATAATCATAGGACATTACTAAAATATACTCCTATCAATGGAGACCATATAATATTATAGCCAATACTTATATGTTTTACCAACCCTATTAGCCATAACACCCTTCCTCATGGGATAACTGAAGGGACTATGTTATCAGCTTAAATATGGCCCATCTATGAGCATAATAGTGTTATCTAAATATGTATATCCATTATTGATATCATACTATTAGGATATATCATATAAATGGAGTAGCATTTATGTGTTATATACTATTTATCATATCTAATAATTTCACTATTACTTGTTTAGTATTGTTCTTTTCACTATGATATTGTCATAATGGTGTATACTCCCGATGGTGCCTTGTATAAAATTATTATGATGATCAACTCTTATTAGGATGAATATATGGTAATAATTCCATATCAATATAGGTCCATAAAGAGTTGTCTAGAATGAGCATTTTAGAGGCTGATAGTGTTATAACTAGGTAAGCATCACCCTTAAGCTAAGAGGTATATCTCTTTACTCTAACATATTTTGATTATAAGTTATGCGTTAGAAATATATACTAGTATAAAATTATAAGTTAAACCATATGGTTATTATCTATAAGATAAACTTCATATAAAGCGGCATTTTCCGTTATGGTTATTAGTACTTCACATCTGATTGAGTTGTGAAATTAACAATATACCATTTATTGTTTTCTTCTAATTATAATTGACCAAGATTGTTACGGATTATATAATTGGATATATCAAGCAAAAGACTTTATATCATTATGGTGTAATATAGAGTGAACTTCTAATTCATTTTAAAATTATAAGATGAATGTTTATTAAGTTATTTAAAGGTTAAAATGTCATGTTAATATATTCCTTTTGAGAGAGATTAGTTATAACCGAGCAAAGGTGTCCAACTTAGGAGTAGCCAAGGGATACAAGCGATCCCACTTATTATATCAAGCATTTCCCAATTTTAGATTACGATATAAAGCTATAATCATATCCCGTTATGGGATTCTTATAGGTATGGTTAAAGAGTCTTGAGGACTTTATAACAAGTAAATACCATATGATAGCTAAATGGAGGCATACCTTGTGTATGGTGGGTATTATGTTGGTATATATATAGACCTTGTTTACTAATGGGGATTAGTAATCCTCAAATATAACCCTAGAATAATGGATAGTAGGATACATTCATAATGTATAAAATTCTAATTTGATAAATATTATAATCTATTACACCTCCTAAACCATAGGTAGTACTAAACATATACTTATCATGTAGAGTATATAATCAATTATACTCATCTTAGTGGATAGGTTAACAATATTATCATCTTAACCATAACAATTATGGTTATTATCTTAAATTACTATGGGGTAATTTAACTCATAATATACCCCTAATATTAGGGAATGGTATCAATTAAACTCTACGAAGTATATACAGAAATTATAGTTGGATATACCTATATAAATTTCCCAATGAATAGACAAAAGGTTATTAATTTTGACCAGTCCTTACCTGATTAACGGTTAGGCAAATAAGGTAACAATACCCTATATGAGATATTCAATTAATATCTCTTCAAGAGTAGGGGATATCCCCATTATGTACAAATTATATTAGTGTTGATCTAAGGGGTTATGATATTGTATTACTAATATCATTATTAATATATTAGGGCTATTTAAGGGGTAGCCATTTGATAAAACCAATATAAAAATATTGACGAGGGGTGACTTAATATAATTTGTAGTCATTAGTAAATTATCTCATCAAAATCTCTCATCTAGTTAGGAGGACCTTGGTTCTTTTCTTTATTTATTTTAGGTGATAAATATTACTTAAATTATCTATAGCCTAAACATAATGTAAAGTTTGGGTATCAATCCCACTATTATTATACGATCATCCTTTTCTCCCTCCCTCTCTATCAAGCCCATTATTTGCTTGTGATAATAAGGCCATTAGCTATTTTATTTCGTAAAACAAAACAAGCTAATGATATGGAATAATAAGAGCCATTATAGTGATGGGATATAACAATAACTATTAAATCATAATATGGTCAACCTTAGGTTACTAGTGTTAGTAGGGTCCCTCTCTAATAGCATACACTATTATACTATAATTAATGATTAAATTACTAGGGAATAATTTAGGGATAATCCTCTTACTTTAGTACACCGATATAATTGGAAAGGGTGGATAAGGCCGATTAATCTACATTATCAATAGGGAATAATATATCATTCCCTTGTATATTATTAGCATTTAGAGTATGAACCTTCTTATGATGGTATAAGAAACTTTATTAGGATTTGTTCTATTATCCGATAAGATAATATGATCCATAATACATACAAGTTACTCTCATTTCGTGACTTATAAATCTGAATAATTAAATAGGTATCAACCACATAATGATTAAACACATTGCTAAAATGTACGAGTCCCTATTCATTGATTACTTTTAATTGGAATTTATTATGTGCCATTTTTTATCCCATAATAATACTATCTGGAATATAACCCACTAAATCTAGTTAACATATTAGCATGTTGAGTTATAACCATAGGATATTAAAACACTCAAGGATATAGACTATTGGTATTTTACCTAATTGGACTAGTGTTATATATCCATCAATATGGGCTATAATATATTTTTCATGATATGTGTAATCATAAAGTACATTAATGATATTATCTAATAATTGGACTCCTATATATTAGAGTAATGATGATAACCATGAATATCAATTGGCACGGATATGTTGATTGTAGTCTCCCTTACTTATCATGTCCACTTATAATTATTTTGAGATAATATCATTTTCTAACTAGTAGTGCTCATGGACTTATCGTGGGTTATAATTTAGCCATTTATCTCTTGATAGAGTAAATAATAACATATATGCCTAACTAGTATTATATTTCTCTTGGTTATATAGGTGACAAGGAAGAGTCTCTAAAACGATAAAGTTAGCCCAATAACTTTATATTATGGGATAAGTAATTATTATAATAATATATTATAGTAAAATGTTTGATTACCCATGGTTAATCCTTTTAGTTACCTTTATTTCTTAATTCGAGGAACAATATAATAGTTATAATTATCACGAGAGAGAGTGTTACCTTATTAGTGGGCTATTATAGGTATTGTTATATTAAACCCAATCTAAGGTTATACACATTAACTATCAATATAATTAAATATTAATACTAAAAGGATCCCATCATAGTCGAAACTAACCTTAGATTGGGAATTAAGTTATGGGTCAATTGATTCTCATTATAGCCATATATTTATAATATTACCAATAATATGGAGGGATATCTATATGACGTATCATCTGTTGCTCATAAATTCACTTTGTAATTCATGCCTAAGCTATGATTTAGGTAGGCTAATGGGTACCGTTAAGTTATCTAATACTCTAGAGGTAGTATCTATAGTAATTGGCTCCCTTATCGATTACATGGTCAACCCATAAAATGGCTATAATAGACTCGCATTAATAAATTTTATGTTTGAATACCAAGTGAATCTGTACACTTACCATTGATGACAACATTATAAATTAAGGTATATAAGGTCCTAGTTATTTTGGAATAATTGTAACTTAATATATCCCTATTGATCCTATACATGGACATTCTCTATAGAAGGCCCATACTATTAATGATAGGAAATGCAATCCTTAACTAGGAGAGAGGGACATGAGGTTTAAATAATATTTTACTCATTGGAGATAGCTCAGTATCAATCTGTTATGGATATAATTATTATCAGAATAAGGTAAGACATTAAGGCCTATGGGTTAAAACGTATGGATACTTCAAGATGGGAGTTAATTAGAAACTCACATCATTAAAGTTAACATATCACCAAAGGGATTAATCAATAATTGTTGATTGGATACATCCTAGTAGATAATACTATAGCAAATGGATAGCCCAAAGTGACATATGTTATATAGTTATATAGTAATGTTATCCACCTTGGATAGATTATCCTGTACATTACTAGGAGGCTTATTATTAATAAAATAATATTGTTAATTATAGTGCCTAAGATAGCTTTAGTGTGAGACATGGATATATGGGGGAAACATAGGAATGATATGATTACCCTTTTGGAAGCAATAAAGGTAACTACAAGGGATAATTGTATCCTTAAGAACCTCTAAGGTATATGAGTAGTGTAATTAGTCTAATACATCTCTTATAACTATCTTGGAGTTTCCATAAGCTATCCCAAAATATAATTAGCCTATATTTAAAATATCCTATTCCTCCTAATGAGGTTAATGAGGAGGGATTGCTCGAAGGATCACTCTACGATCTATTAGGAAGATTATCCTAATAAATCTATCCCACTTGGGTTTAAGATTATCCCTATGTTTCACGGATAATAATCTTAGTAATATGATTACTAATATTATAAATATATGGCTATTACTAATAGTGTATTATAACACTATTAGCTATAATTAATATGAACTTAGGTAGATAATGGTACTCGATGTCCCATATTGTTGTAATAAATCTCATCCTAATAGATGTCCTATTGATACATCCTAGGTCGACAATAGGAGTTATTATTATACCATCCCTATTTATTTGGTATGGGGACATCAATTAGTAATGCCTAATATACTAATGGTTCCTTATACTATACGCCTAATATATGATATGAGACCAATACACCATTAGCCTATTGGAAATCCTATGATACATTAATAGGATATAATTACTGGATGATTTATAAGTATTAACCTATTACACCAAATATACTATTAATCCTCATTATGTTAATAATAGTATTGGGAAAATTAGCCTAGTCTGGTTCAATCACTATATCCTAGGTTTATATATATATATATATATATATATATCTAAATTGGTTAACTATAATTCATGATAACTATAAGATTATATACTCTATAAGGTATACTTGATAATCATAATATATTATTAGACATCTTTATGAGGATTATTGATATTATAGAGTAGGTGAAGTAGAATCAGTATATTGTAGGGTCACCACTATTAGTATCCCTAACCTTGTCGTTAATATCTAATATATCTAACATGGTTTATCCACAAACATGGCCTCATTTGATCCCAACACAACTACAAGAAAGGTTACTCATGGTCCCACATAATAGTCATCGATAGTATACTTGTCATTAGTTAATATAGTTGGTTAATATGGGACGATTGTTAGAGTAATTGAACCATACTCTTATGATTAATCTTATTTCCAAGGGACTCTAAAAATGGATTAGTATAACCATTATAATATTTGGTTATTCATGGCATGCAATCAATTAATTGTAGAGTATTACATTTTTTTCTCTACTAATACCTCCTAATGTGAGTGATTATACATTTATAAAAGTGGAGTATTCTCCCATTAATAGTTAAGGCCAATCCTATTAATAGTTATATCATATAATGTAAGGTCCTCCTAAACAATAGGCAGTATTTAAATCTGAAATAAGTGGCCATAATATGAGTATTGATATGATTCACTATTAATCGTATTACTCATTATCAACACAAGTAATGACCTAATATCTATAACTATCCCTTAAATTTAATCAAAGTATGTTTCTATTTAACTATCAGTATACTAGTTGATTAATAACTACTATGTTATTATTAAGTATTTTTTTATCCCTATTAAAATTAACGATTAGCCATGTTCATCTCCTCTTTTAGTATCATTAAACAATTTTCTTCAAGCTATTCATATAATTACCATTATTACAATGGGTCTTCGACCTAAAGTATGATATCATCTAGATAAACCATAATTCAGCCATTTTATCTTATTAATACCTAATATTGAACATCAATAACTAACTAGGGCCCATTAGTATATTTCCTTCAATACCTCATTAGCCATATCTCGGTTTAACAAATATTATAATGTCTATGAATTAACTTAGTTAATTATCGAGAAAATTGCATCATGATCCTTAATACTTTAATGGTTATTAAGGCCCATGAATATTAGGATGATAGGGTATAACCAATATATAGCCAATCAAGTATCTTCTATTGTGAGAAATATTCATCCTTATAAAGTATTATAATCGATTAGGTAACCTATAATATATCTATGGTTCACCACAATTGAGGATGATACCACTTGGTTATAATAAACAATTATGGGAGATAGCTCATCCTAATATTATATAGTTTTCCCACCTTAGCATTTTTCCCCATAAATTTATGGACACGTTAGTTGGGTAGCTAATCAGATTATACTTATATTATTATCATTTCTAACGTCTATGTACTAAATGGCCCTAATATTTAGTAGCTTGATATACTATAGGATGGGGCTATTGATAATAATACAAGTATACCATTGTTAAACTATTATAATGAGGCACTAATATAATAGGCTATATTACAACATATATTTATTCCAAAAATATCAACATTTTTTACTTTATATGACCAAGCTCGATAGAGTGATCTGTACATTTTGGCAATGCAACTATCTTGATGAATAATTACACTCCCTCATCATTTTAATCAACCTCTATTAGTGCCTCATTATAGTATGAATGGGTCCCCTTGTTATATAAATGTACTCTCCATGGGATTATATAATGTAGATTCCTATATTTGTTTACCTTATTAGAGCCTAATTGGAATAGTTGTGGAATCCCAAGAATTTAGTATAGATTGCCATAGATTTTACTAAAATCTTAGAATGCTAACTTAATATGTAGTTTAAGGATATCTAATTGGCATTGGTTTACATCAATAGGTTCAAAGTAAAGAAGGAGATATGTGAATTATCATATTGGATAATATATGTCAATCAACTCTCCACAAAAAGAATAGGCCTTTTCGATACCTTCTTAGTAATCTCCATTTAAGCATAAAATCCTAGATATTTATCCCTCACTCCCTTTTTTCCTTCCATCAATTAGGCTCGCAAAAGAATAGACATGTTATATTACCTGATTGAGATAAAGAATCAATTAGACTATACTATATTACCATGTTATAGTACACTTTCCATTAATTATAGGAAATTATTATCTAATTTTAGATATACCTTATAAATAATCAACAATGAGGCCAAATAAATACACATCAATAGTATTCTACACCGTTAGTAACATTTTAGCAAAATATAAAATTATTTTGACTTTATCCCTTTGTATTACTCCTAATATTGATATTCGTATAGACAAATAGTAGTGTATGGTCATAAAATATGTAAGTGTATTAATTAAAATTTATTAGAAAGGAATAAAAATTTTCATGGATACACCTTTACTTGTCCCTAACAATTAGGCCCGTTCGTTAGAATGTTACTCCTTAATTGTGAATTATTGTTTCTCAATTAGGTAGTATATGTTCACTTTTTTATGTTCAACATAAATTGGTTCATAGCAATGTTATTACACATTATAATTATATTCCTTACTTTTAGGTATACTTGATACTATAGGTTATTAGCCAATTCTATAAGTTAATCCATTGGTAATAATCTGCATAAATCAACCGATATTATAGAAACGTTAAATATTAAAAGAGCCTATTCAATTACTAATGTTCTTAGCTAAAACCTGGAAATGGGGACATAATATCATTAATAAAATTTGACCCATCATAAATGATTAAATAACTCCTTACCGACTTAGCTTAGGGGTAGAGAATTCACCTCGGACTTCACTAAATGAGCAATGAGCCTACTCCTTTAACATTCCTAATAAATAAAACAACTAATGAAATTACACTAAGGGAGAATATCATAGGCTCCCGAGTTGAGTGAATATTATTAAAATATTAGCAATATTTAACTATAATGTGAGGGACTCTTAATTAGCTATAATCATCAAACTAAATTGACTCATCTCTCATGAAATTTGTATGATATCAATGATTAAAATGAGAATTTCGTTGGGAGAGAGATGATAACCATGAAAAAGGTTAATATCCTTAAGAGTGGCTCATAAGTAATAATTATTACTTAAAAGGTTATATGCTTATCAAATCATAGACTTTTGTATGTATACATGGATATTAGTTGGTAATAAGCTCCTGGGGGAGGTTAGAATAAGGATTAATTTAATTGATTCCATGTTGTTATAGCCCAGATGACTAATATGAAAAGGCTACATGTATCCTAAATTAAGAGATTCATAATCTATAACTATACAATGATAATTATATTATTGACCAAACAAAATCAACTCCTATTTGATAGTTAGGGGATTAATGCACACGGTTGAATTAACACTCATCACATTATGAGTGGGGTTAATACATTTCAAAAGAATTTATATCATCCATGCTTTGATATATTAACCCTCCGAGTGTATAATTCATATATTGGTTAAATATACATTGATAGATATATAAAGTAAGCGAATGATATATTCTCACCTGATTTATAATAGTACAAACACATACATAGAGCAACATAAAAAGAGTAGTTCAAATCCATTACTTAAGATCACCCCAAGAATAGGTATTGATTCCCTTTTAAGATGGAAGGAGAATAATATAGGGATTTAAATGTTATAGAGGATGATTATTTATAATATATGATTAGTAGCCCACTTTGTTTTAGCTTAGTTGAACTATTATTAATGGGGAGTGATAACAATACATAGAGCTATGATACCTCCATGTATAGAGGTTGGAGTGAACATCTTGGAGGTAATTCTCTTACTAGGGAAAGTTGATAATATAACCTTTTATAATTAGAGGAAATACCGATTACCAATGGATAAGTAATGATAATTGGATATTTATACTAGCAATTATGCCTATTAATTTTTAAGTAATATCTAACGATCATTTATAAATGTATGATCACTCACGATAGGTGATCTCTCAAATAAGAGTAAGGGTTATTCCCTCTAGCCAATAGTTTCCTAGTTACTATTCACTTATGGTGAGAATAATATTAACATCATTATAGTCATATTAATCCATATGAACATGCATATTAAGTTGAATGTTCAACTATTAGCCTAAAGTGATACACTATAATCAAATATAAACTATTGGTTAAATGTAACATGGATTGATTCACCCTTCATTTTTAAAGGGTATTGATTCATCTAAATATATTTACTCAATTTAGTCTCTACTTTGTATAATCTATTTAATTAACTATCAAATAGGAAACTATTCATTGGATATATTTAATCTTTAATAAGGCAGAATGATTAAACCTTAAGTTATGGAATATAGATAATTGGCCTACCATTTAAGCTAAGAAGTTATTTATGCTTAGACTATCCAATAAGGTATCTTACACAATTTAATTTACTAATTATCTCCTTGTTCATTCCTTTATAGCATACTTAAGTACTCCCTAGTTTTCTATTAAAATACACTAGGGATAGCCTAAGCATGGTAGGACAATTTGATGAGTAGGCTATAACGGTTAAGTAATATAGGTATAAATTAAAGGAGGATTATTCTCGGGTAAAGGTATCCCTTGACCATTCTGGAGATTATATGTCCGATAATATTTCCCTGTGAATTCCACATAACCTTTTTTAGTGTCATACTATTATGTTGTATATATCGTAGTTAATTAAATACCAAATATACTAAGTAAATGAGTGTCCCAAAGTGGTCTTAGGTAGTGTGAAATAGTATCATACAATTATACGAGGGGGTGTATTATGATACTCGGGGATACCAATTACCAATAGGTAAATAACAAAATTGGTTATTTACACTAGCAATTATGCCTATTAATCTATTAAGTAATATCTAATGGTCGTTTATAAATGTATGAGCACTCACGGTAGGTTATCCTCAAATAAGAGTAAGGGTTACTCCCTCTAGCCAGGTAATGTACTCTATTTTGAGTACAAAGATGATTTATTATAATCCTCTCTATATTCTTTTGATTTCATTATCAATCACTAATAGAGTGTAATCCTAAATATGACTTACTAATATATAATATCTCTAAATGATATTGGACACATGGTATTGCTATTTATAGGTAGCAATCTAGTATATATATATGTTCCTTTATGATCAATATTATTTTAAGTTATAATCAACAATCATTCTGACTATGCTTATTAAAGGGAGCCTCTCTATACAAATATAGGACTTTAATTATGATGGAGTGAAATAATCTATGAAGGTATAGGTAATGTCTCCTCACAAATATAACTATTATTTATGAATGAAATAGTTAAGAGGATCATAAAGGGAGGGAATGATAGAGAGGGTAATCTATATTAACCTTGTAAGATATCATATCGGTGGATATTCTTCTATTAATCATAGGTTAAGGTCCATAAGGCTAATATACTATGCCAATGTGGCGGGAAAAATTAATATGGCATACCCAATTATAGCATACCCTTATTAATAGAATCTAGTCTCTCATACACGGATTAGATGGAGAGATAGGATTGACCTATGATTAATTTTAGGCTCAACTTTTCCAAAAAGATAGCTATTATTATATGGTAATTGGAATATTCCCAATTGAAACAATTATAGAATCGTTAAGGAGTGCCATTATTAAGACTTGTAGTACACAATATATATGGGAGATATGGTAGGAAGATATTATATCAGAGGAGTTATTGGTTAAGATGATATGGACTATAGTGTATCATGATCAATTCATGAATAGTTTATCAAGAATCAATGTCTTCTCTATAAAAAGCCCTATCATGCTCTAATAAATTCATGTGGAAGACATTCACCACAATGGCTTAGATAGTTTGATAACTCAATCTCTCCCTCTCGATGAAAGGACATGCCCTAGAGATACCTTCATAAGTGAATTTATACTCACTTATGATAAAATGGTAATCCCTTTGCATGGAGATTATATTCATAAGAAAAATGAATATAGAGGAGTATATCTATAAGGAGGCAATCCCTCTTGGTAATCGGAGTGGTAGTCTTGGTAAACTATTCATGAATTGATCATGATACACTATAGTCTACATCATCTTAACGAAGAACTCCTCCGATATAATATCTTCCTACCATATCTAAATATATTATTCATGATAGTATATTATTGATCAACTAACAATACATTAAATCCTATTTACATAGTAATTGGATAAGGGTTGTCCCTTATAAAGGTACCCTCACACAAATATATTTTTTGACTAGAAATGTCGCATAGGATATTATCATACCTTTCAATTACGATAGTTATTGAGCAAGGGTAACTTATACTAAGGGAGATGGCCTTATATAGGTTCATTATCTATAATTGTCATGAGTATACTTCTATATAAGGTACTAATAATCATGTTTACCTATGTAACCAGTAACAGGATATAATCACAAATCTTAAATGATAATAAATAGATCCTACATATTAAGTTGGTATTCTAAGATTTTGGTGTAATCTATGGCAACCTATACCGTTTCTTACAATAAAAATATTAGCGTAACCTATCATAGAAAGTCTAGGATCTACATTTATTTATACGTTAATCAATATTTGAAAGTTACAATAGGAGTATCCATTGGAGCTAAACGTTCCAAATATGAAAAACTTACTACGGTTTGGTAGATTATAATTGACGGGGTAGCCCACCATTAAACTGTTCACCATCATCAACCTAATTTTATAAATAGGATATCTCCTTAGGAGTTAATTATATTGATGCACATATCAAGTATAAGATATCCTCAATGAAAGCCTATATATTGGCAAGTGACTTTGGACGTAATTAATGATACCCTTAATAACCTACATTGGATCCTCATGAGTATTATAATTCCTTGCATATATTTAGTCCTATGCCTCCACATGCCAAATTAGATATCAATATATCAATATAAATGTCGTGCCCAATGGGTATATTGTTCATATTGGCCTTAATCTAAGGCCAATGCATCTTTATTAGTTCATGAAGGGAACTTTATTATACGTAGATCTCCATTTATCAATTACTATGTCGAAAATAGGCTATATCTTCAATTAGCATCCTTATATCCTTAGTCATAATATACCCAAGTCTTTGGCAATTCATGATGGAATCAATTAACTCTATTTGATTGGTCGACGGTGGGAACAGTAAATAATATTAAAATTCCAACTTAGAGAAATGAGTTTAAGATGGCAATATGGACTAGGCACTTTAATGACCTGATATTAGTATAGTTAAATTGGTAATATTTGCCATTAATATTCTATATTATGGTAGCAAATGTTAATTATAACCCATAAAGTGATTATTGGTAGGAAGATTATAAACCATTCTCTATTAGGTGGGAGAGTTATAATTTGGCCATATCCTTTATTATTAAAGACCCATATCTCCTAGAATAATAGTTCTATGATAGAACATGGGCAAAGTATCTATAGGCTAGAGTATGAATATTACCTTAGAAAAGAGGACTTCCTATTAAATTCCATCGATTAATATACTACATTTGGTGCAATTTGCTAAGGGATACGTTTACCTAACATTTGAGCTTGCTATTTGACCAAACTCAAATAGCTCATCTTTAATAATATCCCTAAATATCCCTATAATGCTTATTCTAGACATATATGATCTATCCCTTCTATTATGACTACATCTATTATCAAAATCATATAGACAAGTGGGAATAACCTTAGTTAGGTAACATGGGCACCAACATGGTAAGCATTTTTGAGTTAGGTAAACTTGAGGGTATCCTTAGAGAGACAATTTTAAGGGGTTTAGGGCCATTTTGATACTCATCAATATTATGAACAACTATAGCATTTGTGGTATTAACACTTTGAGAGTAGATTATTCAAATTAAATTGGACTCTCATGGAGAGAACATTTATATAACAAGGGGACCCATAATAACCCAAGTAGTTATATCATATAATGGGTATCCTAACTAGCATGTTGATATATCCGCATCCGTTTATCTCCCCTCTTTCTCTTCCTTGAAACCAAAATTGACATAATAGGACCTATTGATGTCCCTCAAGTGATAATAGTATTATATAGCCATTTTGCATAGGGATGAACTAAATATGTTTAAGGTTAATTGCCCTCATATAGTTTAAATCCATAGTTAAATAGCTAATGAATTGATCATGATACACTATAATCCATATCATCTTAATCAATAACTCCTCCGATATAATATCTTCCTACCATATCTAAATATATTATCCATGATAGTATAATATCGATTAACTAATAATATGCTAAATCCTATTTACTTAGTAATCAGATAAGGGTGCGCCCTTATAAAGGTATCCTCATGCAAATATGTTGTATAGCATATTATCATACCTTTCAATTATGGTAGTTATTAAGTAAGGGTAATTTATACTAAGGTAGATGGCCTTATATAGGTTCATTATCTATAATTGTCATGATTATACTTACATAGAGGGTACTAATAATCACGTTTACCTATGTAACAAGTAACAATATATAATGATAAATCCTAAATGATAATACGGTAATACCTATGTTTTCTAAACTTGATATACTATATTGTAATTTTGGAACTATAATTGGGATTGCCCTAGCCTATTAGTTATGCTTTGAGAAGGGTTTGAGATGCCGATATGTCTAATATGGAATATACACTTATAGAAATGTATGATACCTATTAATGTCAAAGGAATACTTAGTCAATAACATGGAGTCGTGGGTTTCTATTATGGGTTCATAGAACTAATACTTATTAGCCTCGTGTTAAAGAAATATTGCATTTAATAATATCATTACAAAGACATAGGCTTTTGTTAACGTATGACCATAATTTTCCTAATATGTTACATAATAAGCTCATTAGTATCATGAGTAATATCATGGTTAATTACCCTATCATATTAAATGTATTAGGATAGGGTTATATATTTACTAGCTTAATAGATATTTATTGAGCTATGATATTATGGTCATACGTTAAATTATAGATTAATACAAGGAACCCTTAACCATGGAAGTAATATAGGCTATACTAATGAGAGGATATTAACTCATGTGAGAAGTGATATAGGATAGACTCGTTCAACCATGAGTGTCAAAGGTAAGCTAGTTTTGTGGTATAGGTAATCGAGAGGGCATATTGATCGAGTTATTATACATATTCTATACGTTAGATGATAGCATATCATTATGTCAATATTATCAAAGTTGGTATGATACTTTATTAGAGGTTAATGCATATTTTTACTCATTCATTGATAGAGGGTGGGTAACATCCTAAACACCCCTCCTAAAAAAGATGCTCTAGCATATAATAACCATTGTAGCTTGAATAGGTTTATTGAAGCCATCTAAAAACTAATGACCATTTGTTAGGTAGATTGGTTTAATGCAAACTCCATTATGGAATATCTATATAATTAACCCTATTGGGAGATTGGGATACTATTTGTTGCATATTAATTACCTATATGGATGATATCCCATTAGGGGGATATCAAAGCATGGAATCATGTATATATCCACATATCCCGACAAATGGATGGCATGAGGATGTATGAGTAGGAATATGATAAAAGATAGCCTATTATATTCCCAATAGTATTCATAAGATTAACCTTATTTTTTAATACAATATTCCACTAACTATACCCTAGGTATAATTTAGTGGTAGAAACATGCATTATATCCTAGATTATTGCTAAACTATTTAAATAGATTAACTTGTATATTATGGTTAATTCCATCGATTTAAGTATCATATACAATCAAAAAGGGTATTTTCTACCACTAAATTATACCCGTAATCTGGCTATTACGAGATACTTGGTCATTATAAATATACTCTATTATCACCCGCCTCAAGAGAATATTATAGTTTCCATAATACCCCATCATATTTACTCCTCTCAATTCTAAAAGAGGCAAGCCTACTTTTATAAGATTATGTTTAATTTTAAGCCTACATTAAAATAGACCTTTGTAATAATTGATTATGGACTCCTAAGTTAATAATCTCCTAGAATTACATGGAGAGTATATTAAAATACAACTTGGTTTAGAGGTATGTTAGATATAGATTACGTTTGTGGACATACTCATCGTGAGAGATTATAGAACTTAACATTATGCTTGGGGATACCTTACTCTTCCTCTTAGTTATCAAAATATATAGGTTATCCTATATGTGCATACTTATATACGATGAGTATGTCCACATTCAAGCCATAATGTTAACTTCTATAACTAATCCTCCTATGATTTGTAACTCCCCATTAATAATAGTTCAACTAAGTTGAAACAAAGTGGGGCTTACTAATCATATATTATAAATAATCATCCTTTATAATAATTGATTGTTAAATAAATCGAGGTATTACCAATGAAAATTACCCCTTTAATGATATTCGTTCCTCGTTATGTTAATATAAGTAACCTAGTAAATGGAGATTATCCATTACAAGTAACCTATTCAAGTATACCCTTAGAGATTATCACTCTATCTTAATTATAGACTACAATTAAATAATGGTTATGATCCCTACATTAGCACAATATCAATAACTCAAGTTCAGTAATTATAGGTACCCATATCTTATAAATCCTTATTAGGTAAGATAATTGGCTTTAATCCTATGATTCTATGGATTATAGCTATAGCGATTATAATACTCGGGTATTATAATCACGAGATGTTATTGTATTTTAGGTAGGATAATCAAATTGGATTATTATCTCCTACTTATAGGATTACCCTTTTAACTAGTGTTGATATACCCCATAACAATAAGAATATTTACACATCTATTACATTTGCATTATAAAATTCACTATAGTATCATAAATAAGGATATGGTGGAGAGGAGAACTTCCTCATCCATAATCTCTCCACCTCTCCCTCTCTATTTATCTCTCTTAGGAGGAATTTGCTAGTATGTTTACATCATCTCTCCATAGGTTTGACATTATTTTACCAAATGGAGCTACTTTTAGGCATAATCTACCTTACATAACAAGTTCCTGTAATTATAAACTAAATTTATTAACGCCCATAAGAGGGTTAATATGTCAAACCCCTCTATAATAACTATTATAGTATCCCCTACGTTATCATATCAATTATAATGTAGGGGAGAAATTTAGATGAATTAGCCCTATTATAGATTTGGTATATCAAAGGTATCCCTATAACCCAATAGTATCTTCAAGCATGAGCTATATAGTTTTATCTCACTTTTAGTTAGGTAATAACCCTAGTATTACTTATTAGGATCTTTTTTTGGTTATTCATTAATCAAAAAATTGAGTATGGTCAGTCATAAACCAATGGTCCTAACAGGTTGACATTCTACAAATATTTATCTTAATGATAAACATAAGTAAATAACTAAAGGTATCTTGTTAGCATAAAATATTTATATCTTGGATATCCCTTGACATTATCACTCTAAGTTACTTATCCAACAAATAGTATTACTATTAATTTGGGTCCTCTATATAAGTGAATTAATAACTTGGAATATAATATCAATAGAGCTACGTTCAGAGGGAGGACACGTATTAATGTGCTCCTTTTATGAAGGGTGAAGATCATGAGAAGATCACGTGGGATTAAATGTTTCCCAATAATTAATGTATATGGGATATAGAGAGAGGGAAATATTATACACTTGCGTCCCTATTTCATAAGAAATTGGAATATTCTCCCTCTCTCTCACTAGATTAGAAGGCCGTAAAATATATATTTCTCCTAATTCACTATAGCAAAAGGAGAGGGATCGATTTTGGTTACCCACTCTAGGAGTTGAATGGTAATGAGTCCAAAACTATTATATCATTGATAATTATCCCTCTGATCTAGGCCCTCCTAAATTGATATACGAATTTCAACGTATATCATTTTAGGATTGACATGACATCTATCTTCAAACATCTAGTTTGAATTGGTTTAATCAAATGTATCTATGGCAAACGTCCCCTAATTGGTTCATCATCCTACCTAACATTAAATCATTGTATGTAAAGAGGATAGTTCCTATCCCTTCACTATTTTGACCTATAATTCTTAGATCCCTTCTAAATGATAACCCATATATTAGATAAGAGGGTCAAAGGTTGAAAATAAGCTTAATATTTTACGAGGACCAATAGCAATACTCTAAATGGAATAGGCCATTTCCATAGTGGGTATCTCCCTAAATAGAAATGGAACCTGTGATGGTCAAGATTAAGTTAAACCAGCATTGCATCAATTTGCTTAGGATACCCTCAAGTTAACCCTAAGGGAGATTTTGGTACCATTAGTAGACTAGCCACCATATGACCCTCTTGTTAGGTTCCATTTCTATTATTAGTGGAACCCTATCATAGAAGGGAACTAGAATTCCTAAGGATAAGAAACCCCGATTTAAACATATAGTTAATCCATAATTAACATATGGGTCTTAGGGAATAATACGATGCAAATAGTTGAGTATTAATATTAGGCCTTTGATAACTTCTTAGTCAATATAAGATTAATATGAACTATAGTAAGCTATTGAACTAATTTATTGGAGTACACCTAACTTAGTGGTTCTCCTTGGATAGATATTTCGCATATGGTTTGTTATATTCCTATTAAAAAAAAGAGTTATCAAACTAATAATAACTTTATTATAATAGTTGGATCAATAAAATAGAAACCTGTAAAAGCTTAATAGTTTAATGACAGTGGGCCATCGGTATTCTCCATTAACCTGTACTCCAAGAATTGGAATGAGGGTATTACCCTCCATTGACCTACAATCTATAATTAGGAAATTGATCAGTCCAATTCATGCTAATTTCTCTCTCTCCAATATCTCAAGTCGTGAATGGTAAATAGAGAAAGAGTGGCCATACATCATAATCATGATACATCATCTCAATAAGTTTATTCATTCACTCTCTCCCATCCAAGTAATAGGGACCATAATTTATCCATAATACCTTGCTTGTCTTCTAAGTTATTTATTATAATTGATATATAAATAACCCTTATATCAATATGGCCTCTAAGATGAGTTTTTATGATTAATTGTTTAATCATGATATAAGTTTGGTAGATGGCCATTAGGGGTTATTTAACTCCCTTTTTCCACGTACTTATAACCGTTACTAAACAACTCTAAGTGCATTATGATAATAATTAGTGGACTTCTATCGCAGTGGATATATCATATTATCTAAAATAATATATACTCTAATGTACATTCACATTTTCAACCAGCTGATATTCTTGTGTAACTATTTCCCATTGTAAACATCCTAGCCAAAAATATTAGCATTTACTTTAAATACTAAATTACCCAATCAAGGTGCATGGCAACCCCTAGGAGAATACTTGTTTGCCTCCCATTTCCCTATAATATAATTATTCTATATAATATGTTGATATACCCCATTTAGGAAATAATGAAATGTCTATTAGCCTTAACATCTTATCCAATTAATTAGAAAGAGTCCCTTTTAATCCTCTTCATCATTGATATGATTGACTAATTATAGTGGGGACCAATTATAGTCAAGCGTTCTCGATGATACTATATATAAAGCATAGTAAATAAGTACTATCTCCAATTAGAGTAAGTTATGTTAGGCCCATAGGCTAATATAAATCCCTGACTTTTATGCTGGTCCTTAAATCATAATTTGGATGAACATCTCCCTATGGATATCCGATATTTCATTAACCTAGAGTGATATCAATAAGAATGGATCCCGAATAGGGTATATGTATCTATTTACAAATATAATTCAGAATATCCTACTTTGATACCTATGTTATTACTAATTGATAGGGAGATGTACACAGGATAGTGATGGTCAAAAGAATAAAAAATATTGTGTGTCCATACAATAATCTTCATACTATAGTGATATATTCCCATGTATAGTACTCAAATTATTAGTTCTAACATTTTTACTAAGAATTAGTAATAACATAGGTATCAAAGTAGGATATTCCGAATTATATGTGTAAATAGATACATATACCCTATTTGAGATCCATTAGCCAAAAATATCAACAAGGGAGAGGGATATGGTGCTAGAATTAGTATGAACACTGTATTATCCAAATTACCAAGGATGAATAAGGATGAATAATTAGATAAGGTTAATTTAGAATTAAGGAATTATGGCCTTTTTAACTATGGTAATTTAGAGAACGCCTAACGCCCATGAGCACAATACATAGAGCCCATTTCCAAATTGTATATCCAAATTGGGGTAGCTAATTAAGGAAACTATTTGTATGGGATGATATTACCCATTATTAGTTGGATTATATAATTCCCAATGTTTTAGGACATGGCCTAAGCACGTTTCTCCTAATGGTAAATTAGGACCTTGTTATCCAACCAAGCTATAGCCATTAGTATAGAACTAAACTGAGGGCCAATTCTTGGTTATTTATATATCCAAGAATTAGCTAAACATTCAATATCACTATTATGTGGTTATAACTAGTGAGAGAGAGGGAGAATATTGGTTATTCTATATATTAACAATAGTGTGGGAAATAATTAGCTACCAAAGGATGGTATTTTGCCTTCATGGTATGACCTCTCGAAAATATTACTAGGATGGGATATTAACCCTGCAATAGTATTCCATTGTTAAAATACCATCCTAACCCGAATAATAAGATGGACAACCTCTATCAAGTTTAATGAAATATCCAATTATGTTTCCAACAATTATGCCTATTAATCTATTATGCAGTATTGACCTTAATAAGTAAACCTACTAACAATTATACATGGAATATTAGTGTTATATTAGGATAAAGAGATTGTATCTCGTCAATTGATTACCCAATAAGGACTAACCAGTAATCCCACCGATGCTAATATCGAGCAAATTGACCTTAAAGATTCATGATAGTTAACCTTATAACTATTGGTAATTCACTTATAAAAATGATAAAACAGTAGGTTAATAACCCTATATCCCTCCACACAAAATAGCTAAACCAAAATGGTTAGTATCGTTGGCTAGGTTACAATTAAGGTTATCACGTTTTAAGTCATTATGAGCATGTTATGGGACTAGGTCCATATTATTCTTCTAGAGGATTCACCCAATTCACCGATAAGGTGAATTGGGAGAGCTCCTTCTAGTATAGAGAATAAGTGTTTATATGGTTTAACCTAATATGGGTGGTGACCATTATGGTTACTCCTTGTTTATAACTCACCAAACGAGTTATCTTATTACAACTATTTAATGCTCAGAATGAGACTCTAGTATTAACTAATTATCTTAGTGGGGGCACTTCCAAGGATAAATATACTCACTTGGCTACTTGAAGTTATTTAAAAAATATCCATCCTAGGATTGTTCAATTATAATCACGAGATGTCCCTAATAGGTATCATATATAATTTCGATATAATTGTTATCATCTACAAACCTTATGGGCTATAACATATTTGACCATATTAGGTTATTGGTAATCTTAGAACAAGTAGAACTATGTTGCGTTATAATTCACTAGGGCATATACTAGGATATATGTTTCACGATGACTCTAATATATAGAGAATATTACCTACTATAGTTATAATCCAATTATAGAAATTCAAAAACATAGATAATCATAGCCAACAAGTATGATACGATTGGTCCATAGAGAGTTGTAATAAGCTTAATGATACCTTAAATATTAATTCGAGTCTAAATTGGCAATTATTAGTTGATGAACAAGATACTTGTTAAAACTACTTACCATCTTACAACCATGACACTTTCCTCATTGTAATATTATTGTATACCAAAGAGTTAAACATGAGGCAATCCAATTGTTAAGCCATAATGTTATAGACATTATAAACTACTCAATCAGAACTACGGAGTTTGAGCCTATAATCAAGGGTGGATATTAACTTTACTATAAACTTAGTCCATACCATTTGATATATAATTTTAGTAGATAATTAAAACCATAGCAATCTCTAGAGATTCATGATAAGCATACATGTATGGGTATGTTTATAACTAGTATGATAGACTAGCCCTACTCTCCTTTTCTCCCAATTTATTGGGAGAAATGATAGAAATTGTAAAGACATTGTAATCCTATAGAAATTAATTCACTAAGAGGGCTAGTCTATTGATTTATACCATACTTGTTAATCAATTAACTAGTACCCCTATTCTTAGTGATTAGCTAATATTGAGAATCTTTTCCTATACTATTCATCCTTAAACTTGGTAACTAAAAAGGATATTATGCTTAAGGGTGATTATTGGCATATTCATATAGTATAGGCCCATTAGTGAATATGGGTAATACCAACCCTTTTACCGTATAAGTTAGGCTAGGTTATTGGATCAAAGGGAAAGGGATTAATGTTCCTAATATTAATCCGAGCATGGAATAATAAGGGTGATCACATGTTATTTTGAACATCTCCCTCATATATATTAAGCAATATACCTATTAATGTTTGAATATTTAATGTATATGGTCTAACATTGGTGATATCATTACTGTTAGGGGATAATTACTAGCGAGATGTTCAAAAGGATATCTAAGTTACAAACCATAATCTAAGTTACCAAGGAGAGGTAACAAACATAGCAAAAATATCACCACTGACATAAATAGCTCGATATTCCTCTCTAATATTGTTTACTCATAATAATAGAGATTTATGGATGATTACTAATTGTATGTTCCAAATTAGGAATGTTATATGGTATTTGTTAGATCTAAAAGAGCCCAATTAACACGCTAACCATTGAGTAAATACCTTTCCTAAACGTGATTATTAGCCCTTATATTAAATATGATTAAATCACTATATCCCCTAGATATTGTTATGGTTTAGCTCTCTATTTAAAAATAGAGTACACTCTTTCTAGTAATATCACATGATAAGTCAATCTATTAACCAAGTGCCCAACTCACAACATGAGTATAGCTATTCTCATTAGCCATAACTAACTCATTCTAATTGTCTAATATCATGCTAATCACTCGATATTTATGTCATTGAATACTACTCTTTGCTAATTATCTCGAGTATTAATTCATGCCCCTCTCATTTAAGATTGGGAAATAACTATCCCTCAACTATAGTGAACTAATACTATAAGAGAACAAATGCTATACCTAATCCATGGCATAATATTATGTTCAATATTTAACATATTACGTAAAAGTTATGATTTTTATTAATCTTATGCCGAGTATTAATTGAATTAACTAGTACGATAGCAATCGTGTTATCCCATGATATGGTCCATTGATTCAAATGATATTATTAGTTCAATAGCTTATGAATGATACATCGGGATATGCTTATTAAGGGTATATAAATTATGCTAACATATCATGGGACTTGTCTTAATATAAGGATAATCTTTCTCCTCTCTTCCCTAGGTAAGGAGTAATATGTGATCACTATATTATGGAATAAGGCCTAATTGTTATGGATAGGTTAAAAAATCTCCCTCTAATCTAGGCTCGATTATATGTCTAATAATATTTCCCTATGAATTCCTCATAACCTACCAAATCTATACACCTTAGTCTTAAACAATTCTGTAAGTTAATAGACCAATAGTAAGATTTTAGGAGATTATCAAAGGGGTCTTTTAACTATGGGTAGGTTAACTCAAATGTTAATCATTATATTAGGGAGTGATAATCTCCTAATGTTTGTCCATGTTTATATGGGTAGATTAACATAAAATAGTTATGAAATATAAGGACTAATGGTCCTTAGTTATATGAACTCGTAATAGAAACCCACAGCACCATGTTATTGAACTAAGGATCACTTTATTAAGATAATTTTAATAGGTAACCACAAAAGATATGAGCAAAAGATTATGATTAACAAGGTTAGTAGGGGAAATTATTTTTTATTGATCATATAGGTACCAACGTATGGCCTAGTGATATTTTTTGTAGGATCATCGTATAAGAGTAACACCATCTTAGTAGTGTTAAATAAAGATGGAGATGTCATCGTTTGTATATTCATTTTTTAAATGCACTTTTTGATAGTATAGTGGAGGAACTTTTGCTTAGGAATTGGTCTACCATGAAAAGTTATTAACCAATTACATAGTATGTTTCCCAAACCTAGAAGCCTATTATAGAGGAACTCTATACCCATTAGTTACATTGTGGTAATTACTTGTTACTTAATTCTACTCACCTATAAATAGGTAACTTATACATCTTTGCCATAGTTATTTCATAATAGGAGAGGGGCTATGCTTACCTATGCATATCCCTAAGATGGGATTGACATGACATAATTTAGCCCCTGGCCATAATATTAGACTAGAGGGATATTCCATCTATCATATATATAGATTATACAAAAGGTTATATCGATTTATAAGGGAGTTGGCCATTAAATCAGGTAACAATGATATTATAAATCGATATTATATGCTACATTTTGTTAAATGTCCATGTATGTAATGTGTATCTATGATTCATGTTAAGTACCTATTTTTTGGTACTGTCTTAAAAATTGTTCTATCATATTAATATATTAGACAAGAAATAGTAAGTAGTTTAGGTATAATATAAACTAGAATGGTAAATATTTTTATAACCACAATGGCTATTGAACTATACCACGTTGTGAAACAAGGACTATAGGTAGGGAGATAAATTGGTTGGCCCTTATTTGGAACAGGTACAACAATAGTAAAATAAATAGGTTAGCTATTCTCGCCTTTCAAGGATATAAACAACTAATATTGGTCCCCCTACCTTAATAGGATATTTCGCTAATTAGGGAAATTACCCCATTATTATGATATTTGACAATTGTCATAGGAATCTATCATAAGGTTTACCCTCTAGTATATAGTATTTTCTTAGGAAATTACCCCATAGATACTATATTTTAAACCAAGTCATACTATAAATTTTATCACAATAATTTACACTTATAACTAATCATACCCAAACTAATAGTAACTCTTAGAGAAATATTTATGGGAATGAATGTTAGTCTATGGGAATGCAAATCCATATTATAAGGACTTTTATCTAATTCTATTATAGTTATAAACATAAAACATGAGAATTAATAGAAGGCCTGGTATGGGCGAGGCATGTCATGCCTATCATGTGCCAAGCATCTAAATTTGCATGTCTATACATACTTAGCCCTCCTTTGTTGAGGGAATTGAGAATGGCCTCATGTAGAAGAAGTGCTCTAGGAAAGAGGGCCGAGTATGTAATCAACTTGATAAAACTAGGGTGAAAATAATCTATCTCAATTTTTTCGTTTTGATTAGTGTTGGTTGTCAATATTGTCCTAACTTGAATGTTTAGCCTCTAGAGGGTAAGTAATATTCAATAAAGTTCCTATGATTCAGTTAGATTATCCACATACGTTGTATAAACTAAGTCTCACTTAGGACATAATTCTCCACAAAGTGATCATTTTTCATTTCTTCCAATTCAACAGCATAAACAATATAAGTTACAATTAGAATATTAAGGGAGGTGGAGGGGATCAAATTTCTCTTAAGAGAGAGACTTCTTACTTAGGCATAACACTCACCATCCAAACTCATCGATGTTGACCAATTTAAGTTACTCTAGATATAATCTTTTACCTCTCTCCCACCTAAGTATCCTCTTTTCACCCCTCCCAAGGAAAATAGAAATACCATTTTGAAAGGATAGGAGTGTTTTATAGGAGAGGGATAATCTTAATGGCCTAAAGTGGATGACTAACGAGAACCTATGTAGACCTAGTATATGACATTATAGCACAACCTATTAGTCTCCCTCTCTCTCCCTCTCCCTCTTGACAAATATCCCTATACCATTTAGAATATTTAGAATAGGATAAGGAACAAGGGAGATATAAACCCCTAGAGAAGGAGCTTAATTAGTGAAGTATAAGCTATTTATTTGTAGGAGGGATAATGGACTGATTTAACTTAGCTTAGAATGAGTTAGGGTCAATGCAATTGATATTTTATTAAAGGGAAACCAATTGTCAACATAGTCCAACATTATCTCGTTATTAAAAGAGATAAAGTGGCTAATAAGGTGATTCAACAGGAGTTGGATAGAACTTTTAGAAGTTTTATTGAGCTCCTTTTAATGGTAAATGTTGTAAGTACACGCTTAATATCTTGCATTATTTAGGAATTGCACATAGGCCCCTTTGTATTTGGTTAATAGCCAAAATAATGGTATTATTTAAGATTTTTTAAGATTATCTAAATATATTTGGTTAATTACTTTTTTAGTCATTTGGATGGATAAAGGAGATGATGGGTCCTTACAAATTATTACTACATTTTTTTATTAACTAGGGGGAAATTCGTGGGCTTTTAATTGCCCGAATTAATGGGATCATAGAATAATACGCAATTTGGGCTATCCTACCATAAGCTTGTAGGAGCCTTGACCTCAATGAAATATGCCTTAATTATGAAAACACAAAGTATAAGTAGATCAAATAGAGTACCCCAAGAATGTGTTTCTTGGGTAGAATATTCTATTATTTTGAAGTTTGCATCATTTAACTCCGTGGGTCCCCTCATATTATCTAATATTGGAGTGATCCACCCTCTTAAATAGTATCATAATAAGTTGGCCAATATTAGATTGCTTAATAATTAGCTTTCTTGATAATGGTAAATAAGCTATTATCTCCTCAATTAATCATCTTACCCAACAAGATGGGGATTAATTCATTATGAGAGAGGGAGAGAGGGAAATTATCTATGGTGTTCATTAAAAAGGGAGGCCTTAGTTCATATAAAGATGTAAATTCATTGACCTATATTTACTCTTTAATTATAAACTTGATTCTTGGTCAACTTTAAACTCTATATGATTTTCTTGTGTCATGCACCATCTAGTTATTCATTATCCCCCAAACACTTCATTGTAGTAGAGCATAATGTTGACAATTGTACAGAATTATCCCTCCCTCTCTCCCTCTATTCTTCAATAGAATAGTATAATACTACATCTAGCTCTATGATTTGTGACTTCCCGACTATTTAATATCAATTTAGTAAATTAGGAATTTGTAAAAGCCCTTTTCATCCCACTCGTTTAATAGAAATGGTTCACACTCGGTATACCAAGTATAGGTAACAATTATAATTCTATATAATATTGTCTTCCTCTAAAAGGTCATATCAAGAGAATTATTAGGATGAAAAAATATAAATATTATTATTCTTAGCTATAGATTGATCTTACAATAATAGAGTTGGACCATTTCTCCCTCCTATGATAGGGATAAAAATAATGTATAAACAATGTAGCTCTTCCCTTATATATATCACCGAGGATATTTGCCAACCTATTATCCCTTGTATGATATTATAATGCAAAATTAGATAATCTTAATATATAGCCCCCTACAAGGAATTGATGTTGGTTGACATTTTGATGGACTTGTAATAACAAATCTGGTTGTGTCAAGATAGATTGTAATTCTTTCTTAAGAGAATCAATGTTAGTGAGCAAGGGCATTCGGAGGACATTATAGGATGACCTTCATTGTCATTAGTGACAATGATAATTCACCATAATTGATATGCTCTAATTGAGAGGGAAAATATTAGGCCATAATAATCCCTCTCTAGTATAATTGCTAAATAATTCCCTTCCCTTTATGAACTTCTAGTTTATATAAAGTTCCCCTCCTAATATAATGGCACTCCCTCAATAGTCTTTATGAAGAGCGTTGGATATATGGGTATTGAAACGAAGAGGGAGAGGGAGAGAGGGAGAGTGAGATAGGGATAGAGGGAAAGAGAGGAGGAAAGAGGAAGGAAAAGAGAGAATGGGAGAGAGAGAAATGAATTAACTAATTCATTTCACTTGGTCATCCACTTCTTAAAATAAAGTAATCTACTTGGTAATAGTAACTTATTTAAGCAAGTTTAAAAGATCATATAGACTTGAAGTTATATGATTATATGATTATAGTCTTATGGTATTGCAATTCTATAGGGAAAAGGGGCTTCTCATCTTACTCCCCTCGGAGAGGGAAGGCCGATCTATCCTTAATAAATGGTCTCCCTACTCTCCTTTTATAAATGGGAAAATGATTAGAGGTGATTTTTCAAGAGATGGGCAAGGATGAAAATTGCATTATACCTTATATATGATTCACACAATTGGCTATAAAATAGAGAGGGGAGAGAGATAGACTATCCATGATTAGCTAATAAATAAAGAGGAGGGAGGGAGGGAGAAATTAGGTGATATATCTTAGTTACAAATTCTAGGAGGGTAATCACCATAACCTAAAGGAAAGGTATTTTATGCTTAAGCATATTATTAACTGATATCGTTAACGAATATTATGATTGAAATTGGTATTCTTTTAAAAGAACCACTTAAGGTCGATAGTACCATATAGTATTGCCTCATATCTATAAATATCCATATTCTATAATAAGAATTATATTTCAGTGGCATAGGCCTATATGATTCCCCATGCGTGTGCTGACTTATACCTTATTTAACCCATTTATTGCACATAGGTCCGTTTCTCCCTCTCTAATAAATACAATTATGTTGTTATGCTATATAAATTAGTACATGCCAACTTGAAAGTAATATATATATATATATATATATATATATATACTTGGAAAAGTTAATTATATGACTTTTATGTGTGTGAATAGTGCCTATCCGAGGAGAAGATAGTCAAAGTAGGATGAGTAATCAAAAAAAATATTAAAACCCCTTGAGAATCTTAAGGAGAGGGAGATAAACAGGTTCATATTAGTCCATCATTATACGAGGGAGAGTTTTCAATCTAAATCCATGGAAATTAGACTTAGGATTTGATAATGATATTATACAAGTTTGGTAATTTACTTTAACATAACCCCTCTCTCATGAGACCATCTATCATTTAGACTCCATTACTATAAATTATCTCACCACATGGCTAGCTAATTTAAATATCAATGCGATTCATCATATTTGACTTGAATTAACAACCTATCTTAATCATATATATAGGAGTCTAAATGAGAGATGAGACCTCCTTTCTTAGCAATGTTAGAGAGAAGGGGATGGGGAAGAGTGTTCTTCCCATAATTACATTAATACATGATAGAGAGGGAAAGATGAAGGAATATTAATAGAGTCATTGACAAAGGTTAGACACCAATGAAGTGCTATATAATGTTGCTTAAAGGAAAGATGAAGGATTCCATATAGTGTTAAACCTCTTATTCTAGCACTCCCATAAATAGTATTTTAACATTATGTCATGGAAAAGATATGGGTCAAATACTTAATTATTGTTAAATATATGGTAAACACCTTGATTGATTGATTTGGGTGATAGGGTGAACATTCTATCAATAAAGTACGTTTTCCCCTCTATGTTCGTGCATATGATGTCTATAAAATAATAGAAGTTTGGGACAAGTATAACAGATTGGACTTGAATTAGTTAACCCTCCTCTAATGGACCTGAATTTAAAACTAGTGATGGACCAAGCATGTCCGTTCTTGTGTTTATAAAATTGGTTGATATGAATATGGACTGGTCAAATCTCAATGTTATCATCAACAAGGAGATGGGCTATTTCATTTTGGGCCCAATCACAAGGGCTAGGGCCAAGAAGTTTCATGAGTCCTTAAATGGACGTATTCAATATCAATGGGCTGATTTCTCCATCATTAGGCTTAATGAATATCAATGGAGCCTTGTGAATCTGATCCATGCTATTGGGGTGAAAGTTTTGGACTCAAAGTCCAATCTGGTTGTTCTTATCTTAATGTTTTCTACCAAGATTGTTAAGTGACAACTATAGAATCAGCCCACTTCCAAGCCAAAATCACCATTATTTTCAAGTCAACAAAATCAAGCATTAGGGCCGAAATTCTAGATGCTGAATTCAAGGAGTTTTCTTCCAAATTCAAGGAGTCTTATTCAAAGCTTTATTAGATCTAGTGTAACTTTAATCAACTTTGTCTTTCTGAATTTCTAGTAGCCTATTTATGTAAAGGTAATATGTATTTCTTTTTTCATCAACCTTTGAATCAAATCAACCTTTGTGAGAAAATTCACACCTTAGTTCTTTCTAGAACTGAATTTCAGAACTTATCAAGAGTCTAATTCGATTCTTGTGGTATTTGAGTGACTTATCACTCCCTTTCTACCCTTTCTAGATGTGACATCTATATCCTTCCAATCTGATTTGGCTTTTCTGGAATTCTTCCTTCTTGCTCGTGGGTTCTCCAGCCATCGAGCTAAGCGGGTTCACATCGGTTAGTATCGGAGCTTGGCTCTAAATCAGGTTCTTTTTTTGGGTATCTTTTGTTCTATTGCATGTCTTTGTAGTTTTCTTTTAGTCTCAATTGAGTCAATTTCAAATTCAAGAAAAAAAAAACAATAAGCTGGTTTGATTCGATTCTATCCAGTTTGTTTAAAATCATTATTTGTCTTGTTAAACTAAGTCTGATCTTCTTCAGAAATTTTCTCTTCTAGTTCCAAATCATTGAAAACGTCTCAAGGCTACCAAAAAAGATTTATTGTAATATATTCTACCATTAAACAAAAAAAGAAAAAAAAAGGTAGTAGCAAATCTATATATCATTTGGTTTGAAATCAATAACTAAAAAGAAAGTCTTTGTGTGTGCTAAATTGATTGTGTTTAGCTTGTTTTTATTGTCAAATTTGTTCAAAATCAATATCTCTAAAGTCCAAATTATTGTGTATGAGTTTAGCTCATTAGGACAAATCTGTCAAAAAAATCAATTCTAGAGTCTTTTTTTTTAGTTATCTTGTGATCAATCAATTCTATCCAAAAATCTAGCTTTATAGATTGAACTTCTTATCATTATTTAAATTCAATCCTATCTGAAACTATTATTTGTATGAAATTTCAGTTTGTATTTTTGTTGTTTAAACTATCCGAATCCATATTTCTTTGGGTATTAAAAAAAATCATGTCTTCATCATCATATTCTAAAAAGCAAATTCGACATGATTTATGGCGACTAGAAACACAAGAAATGGAATGACCAATGCCGAAGGATCCATTTGAGGCTCTCCAAATTCAAATCAGACGTATGAAATGAATGATTAAACTTTATGAAGAAGAGGCACTCTAGCAACAAAATGAGGCAATTGAAGTTGCAAATTCCAAAGACCATAGTACCAACATAGAGGTTGATGTGGTTGAAACTTCTAAAAAGTTCCAACAACATGATGAAGAATCGAAATCTTAAAATTTTGAGGTTGTTATTGCCAACAAAGAGGTTCATGAGGTTGAATTTGTAGGTGTAAAAAACACTTCGAAGTTCAGCAAAAGTGTTTACAAAGTTACTGTCTTTGACAATGCTATAAACATAAAAAATTTTGACAACGAAGTCACTAATGTTGCTACACTTTCCGAGCTTGTTAAAAGATGGGGACATTAACAAGGCTATCAATAAAGGAATAATCGAATGTGATGCTACTACCATTAAAGTGTCATACAAGAGTGATGATCTTATAATTGATTTTCTTGGTGTTGATAATTCGAATAGTAGAAGGTCTAGTTCATCAAAGCTTACCTTTGATGACATTGGATATAAAATATTTGAATATGTGAATTGGGTTTTTAGCCACCTAAATGATGGTTACTTTAATTTTTTTGTAACTGATTTCGTCATTTGTTACCCACAAGGTAAGATTCGAGGATGAATCTTTTTGGAGAGTGGGGGAATGATAAGAATATGGGCTGCTCAAATATCAATGTTATCATCAGCAAGGAGATGGGTTGTTTCATTTTGGGCCCAATCACAAGGGCTAGGGCCAAGAAGTTTCATGAGTCCTTAAATGGGCCTTTTCAATATGAATGGGCTGATTTCCCCATCACTAGGCTTGAAGAACATCAATTAGGCCTTATGAATCTGATCCATACTATTGGACTGAAAGTTTTAGACTTAAAGTCCAATCTGGCCAAACATTCTTATCTTGATGTTTTCGATCGAGATTATTAAGTGACAACTATAGAATCAGCCCACTTCTAAGACAAAGTCACCATTATTTTCAAGTCAACAAAATCAAGCTTTGGGGTCGAAATTTTAGATGCTGAATTCAAGGAGTTTTCTTCCAAATTCAAGGAGTCTTATCCAAAGCTTTCTTAGATCCAATGTAACTTTAATCAACTTTGCCTTTCTGAATTTCCAGTAGCCTATTTATGTAAAAGCAATATGTAATTTCTTTTTTAATGAATCTTTGAATCAAATCAACCTTTGTGAGAAAATTAACACCTTAGTTCTTTCTAGAACTGAATTTCAAAACTTATCAAGAGTCTAATTAGATTCTTATGGTGTTCAAGTGACTTATCACTCCCTTTCTACCCTTTCTAGATGTGGCATTCATATCCTTCCAATCTAATTTGGCTTTTTAGGATTTCTTCCTTCTTGTTCGTGGGTTCTCTAGCCATTAAGCTAGGATTAGGGAGATATGTCCGTTATATGTTGAAGAGGTATGATTACTCCTTCGTTCATAATATTAGTCATTTCTTGAGTTTAGGGAGATATGTGAGAGCACCTCTTATGTGTTAGTACATCTTTTTAGTACTAATTAGAGGCTTAAATCTGTATAAGGAGCCCATATCTTATTAATTTTCTTGTGTGATTATATTATTCGAGAAAGATGTTATAATATTACAAAGGTAAGCAATGTCTTCCTTGAGGGCTCATCTCTTCTCTTTCGTTCAACATAAATATATTATACTAACTAATAAACTAGTAACTAGTATGGTAGGTAATATGGGGTGATTAATATAATATTATAATATCAATCTTTTTTATGAAGAGCATAGAGATTGGTGTGATTGGTATGCGAATAATAGTAGGTATAATTTTATTAGGAACACTCCCTTTCCTCTCTTAAGATGGTGCCACTTTGAATGTTAAAATTTACAATTGTAGATGAACTTTAAATATAAAGGAATAGATTAATTCCCTTTGGGATAAATATATGTTGCTAACGCCTTGGCGTAATAGTCCTTATGAAATCGATACACTAAAGGTCATTTAACTATTCTTAAGTCTCAATTAATAAGTTTTCCAAAAGTTGATATATTTCTTTTCTGTATGATTTCTCTCCCCACTCTATCCCTAGAGCTATTATAGTCGCACCCTATTTAGGTTAAATAGGAGAGGGAGGAAGCAAGGTTAGCTTCTATCCTCATATGATAGATAATCAAAGAGTACATATCCAAGTAATTAAAATTCAATGACAATAATTACTTGCTTTAAATTAACTAATTATTCCTATCCTATTGCAAAGCTATTGTCATTGACTTTTTAAATATAGCTCATAATAAACTAGGTCCAAGCTATGATAGTCTCAATAGGTACTATTAGAATAAGAAATGAAAATAAGATCTTTAGTCTCTACTAAAATAATAATGATTAGGTCTTAGCACATTCCTACATGGTAGTGCTAGCTCATAAATACCTATATATAATGGTCCAACTCTTGATCCATAGTAGTCATATAGATATTTTTCCTTGAAGCTATCTTTTTAGCAAAGTAGAGTCATTAGTATCTCTATGTGAGGATTGAATTTTCCAAGTGTATACCAATAGATATTTTCAACTTGATTATTTAAATTATTTATAATCTATCTAGTTTGGACCTAGTTACAACTATTATAATGTCATGGAACCATGTTGTTTATAATTGGTATATTAAATAGTCGTAATATTTGTTATTCCTTTATTAATAAATTGCATGTTTGAATACCAAGCGAATCAATATGATCTTGGATAATATTAACCTATTAATTGAAACGAACATTGTTGGCTATAATATGAGATAACTTGCAAAAGATAGGGGGTTGATATTATCTTCATCTCCAATACGGTAGGATATTATTTGAGGAGAGGTTAAGTCTCTACAATTAAGAGACTTATTAGTTAAACCTAATCCTTAAACATGTTACTCCTAATATATATATATATATATTATCATCTTATAATTGAAAGTTTTAATAGATACTAATATTTACTAATTATAATAATACTTAAAATAATAATATTATATTGATAGTGGGAGGGAGAGAGGATGTTAACTAATAATATTTGGGTATATATATACACACACCCCATATAAGCGCAATATTTAGCAAAGAGGGGAATAATTGCCAACATCAAGCGGTGAAGATTTGTTATCAAAATGCATACATCTATCTCTATTTATAACGAGAGAGTGGAGGAGATATAATTTAACATTGATTTAACAAAAATCTAGTTCTTTGCCAACATTATATCTAGTTATGTCATTTTGGGGGGGGGGTAGAATTAACCCCTCTCATGATTGAGGTTGATTTGCCCTATTTGTAAAAGTTATATATATAACTAAGCTAGATAAGGCCCTCTTAGGTCTCTCTCATAGGGGAACCCACATGGATAATGATAATTTAGATAAAGGGCCCTATGCATATAACACATACCTAAATTAATTTTCAATATAATTTCTTAAATTATAATCACGTTTTATCATAAAGCCATCTATGTTTTCATCATCCCCTCCATTGAGTTACTAAATGCACTATCATTAAACGTTATGTGACAATAAGATACATTTTTAAGCCCTACGCTGGTCACCTAACATGTCCCTCCCTAATAAGTCAATATCTTATAATTCACTCAAATATAAGACAATATAAAGATTATCTTTTAGGAGGGATAGTTATGGAGTTATATTTTACATGAATAAGATCATAATGGAGTAATATCTAATGGAACAA
The DNA here is from genome assembly GCA_963924115.1 of Dovyalis caffra. Lineage (NCBI taxonomy): Eukaryota > Viridiplantae > Streptophyta > Magnoliopsida > Malpighiales > Salicaceae > Dovyalis > Dovyalis caffra. The sequence goes on along the minus strand of CAWUPB010000860.1, from coordinate 115,928 downwards.
TCTTTGTCATCTCCCTCTTTGACCAATTAATATGACGAATAATCATGGATGCTTCATTTATAACTATCCCTCCTTATAGTAAGATATATCTCTCCCTCTAATTGTAACTAGTATCTAGATAAAGACATTGATAATCAATATTATTGAAGGCTAGATTGTTTTTACGTGATATCAACTACATGAAAAGGTTTTCCTATTGTAAAGGTATTTGGAGCCTATAAACTTGTGATAGAGAGAGGTCAAGAGAAAGAGGCCTAAACACTAGCCTTCAATAATGAATTAAGAAACCTCGAGTTCAACTAATAGCAAGGTCACGGTAGGAAAGATTTCCTTGTGTGTATATAATTATTATTTACAAGTGTTATTAATAAATTATTATAATTCGCTTAGTCATCTTCACTTCAATAGAAGCTATCCAAATAATATCTGTGATAAACTATTGCTAACTTCGTCCCCTATAGGGATAGGGGTTTACAATTATATTTGTAAGGAGCTTGCATTACAAGAGGGAAATTTTACCAAATATTAATTTGTATAACCATTCTAGCCCCGGTGAATACTAGATGGTCATTAGTAATCACGAAATATTATGCTCATTAATTAGATTATATACAAATACTAAACATTTAACAATAATTTATAGGATTATTTAGTTCTCACTTTATCCTCCAATATTAATATAGGACCTTGTATATCCATCTATTATTTAGTTTCACTATACCCCGTTAATTATTTGATACACCCATTATGTAACCATAGGCTAATAAGTATTAGTTATATGAACTCGTAATAAAAACCCATAGCTCCATGTTATTGACTAATGATTACTTTATTAAGATAATTTTAATACGTAACCGTAAAAGATATGAGTAAAAGATTATGATTAACTAGGTTGTTAGTAGTAAATAATAAGAACTATTGATAATATATTGGGATAACTGATGGTGGGATAGTCCCTCATCATTTTAAGAATAGGCCAGAATAAATCATATATACCTATTAGTAACAATTTTTGCATTAGATAGGTTGATGAAAATGGTTAGCCTCTCTCATATTGTCATCAAATATTAGGTTCATTATACATATAAGTCTGTATAAATATACTATGATGGTTAAAGTTTCATTATGGATATAAGCTGAATCATTAACGACATATCTTTTACTTGAATGTAAATATATTCCTTAGGGGTAATTCTCTCAAATAACCTCTAGATGGTTATATTTCCTCCTCTTAGTATGATAGTAATATATTTTATTACTAATAATGTTAATGATATATCCCTATAATGAAAATTCAGCTTAAAGAATTACCCCTAGGTAACAATAAATAATATATTGGATGAATTGATCATTGGGCCATATTTTATGAATCAAAGATAATCTTCACCATCTAACTACCATGGGAATTATCCTTAAGTTGATATAACTATGGTTTAAATAGCTATAATTGTATATTAATAATATATATCTTATATAGCTATAATCTGCCTACGTATTAATAATCTCATGGTAGTTAGATGGTGAAGATTACCTTAATATTAAGGCCATATTAAGGGATTAGTATGGACTAATGTTGGTAATTAGGAGAGTTATTAGCCATACATTTGATCAACTAATATGTATTAATATCTACAATGATAAGGACTCATTATCAAATTATGAGTTAGTAAGCACTTGCTAAATTACCTAACATATTGGAGTGCCACCATACATAAGATTACAATGGTAAATAGTTGAATAGCCGTGTTGGGTTATAAGAGGATATGCATTACATCACAACTATATTTTGTCTTGAGGTCATCGATAGTTTAATTGTGGTTCTCGATATAGTTGATTTCTATATCTCAACTATTGTTAATCCAGCTTGATAGTCTTATTAGCTATTGGAAGTGCTCTTATTCGAGTAAGAGAGAAGTCCCTAGTATATCCCCAAGATCCGTGGTTCCCCTTATATCTAAAAGTATAACAATAGGGATAATATTATTAATGTGATAGCTATAAAGGTGAATTAAGATATTGATTCTACATAATTATGGGTTATTGTTAACTCATTCTCTCTAGCTGGTTTATAAGTAGTATATTGATAACTCTAGTTTAGCAAATTAATAGTTTCATGTAGATATTTTACAAAGGGCACGGTAAATATGATCATTACTTATAAGAAGGTATCTAGTATATGATAACAATGTACTCTCTCGGTGAACTTGTATTTTTCTACTATAGCATGGATAATATTGTTAAACTATTAATTTAGCCATCAATATTGGTTAAAAGGATAGCCAACATATCCTATATCAGTATCAATTATTAAATCATAGTGATCATATTTACTGTGCCCTCTATAAAATATCTACCTAGTTGTGCAATGTGGCGAGTTTAAGGAATTGGGATCGCTTGATATAGATTTTAATAAAATTATTCATAATAGTGTTCCTCCCTCCTATAATAGTTATATTTGATAGTATGCTCAAAGAGGTACTAACTCCAAACCATAATTAATGGACCACCTTATTAATCTATTATTCTCTATCGAGAGATATCTAATCCTTTTAATTAGAGATAGAGTGGTAGAAACCAAACATTAACTTTTTGAATATAAGCAAATTCTATGAGAATAACCAAGGATTGTGGGTAATGTAGGGATCATAATATGTCCCTATATAGCCAATATTACTACCAATAACTAATATAACTACGTGATTATATCCTATAATATTATGATATGAACAAATTAAATATACTTATAACCATAAATATTTGCCTATATATGGTTATAAGATATTACTTATGGAATAGGAGTTAACTCAAGGAATATATTTACAATGAGGATAATAATTCCATATATGAGATTGTTATATTAATAGTGTTATCTATGACCATTTATTGGGAAATTAAAAATCAGGTAACTAATATTTTTGTTATACCAATAATCTTATGTGATAGTTAAAGGTGATCGAAAACATATTAATACGATTATATCAACGTCCATATCATAATTACTCAGGATTAGGGGTATTTCTATAGCTATTGGCCCACTAAAATAGTTAACCAATAACCCTTCCTCCTAATTTGTTTAATATCATTCATAGTTGTTCATGTTGTAGGTTGATATTTCATGGATACCCTTAATTACGTTGATTTAAATCACCCATTGCTATGTTTAGTACATATAGACCAAGCTAAAATATGGGTTATCAAAATATAACAAAGGATAAGATATATAAATGATTATGTACTATTTAGAGAAAACTATTATTTGGATAATAATTAGATAAGCCTATTTTAATGCATAAATTATATATCTTATCCACTTATACACATTATGCCTCTATTATTAGATGAGAAACTTTTGTTATTATATAGAATGTTCGAGATCACATTGTAATAAGTTGACATATAATATAGTCATAAACCAACAAGAACCAAAACACAATAGGTAAATAATGGGAGAGGTTATAATTCTCTTACTATCTTTGCCTCACTATTATCTTGGACTTTTTGTTAGCCATAATTTATTCTAAAGGGGATTCCTTTTAAGCATAGGATATTAGTGTTATCATCCATGCTCTTACATTTGATGAATCTATATAAGGAATAGTGTTACCATGGTTCATCCAATTATAATTACTATAGGGTCCCTATATACTATATATCTCATATGTGTGGTCGTAGAAGGATGAATATTCCTTATAGTAAACATATAGGACTCTTCATTATATATAATGATCCATATTAATCATGGGTCATAATATCATCCATGTCGACATAATTAGAAATATATTTTATAATTGGTAATATATTTTCACATTATATCCCTATTGATATTATAGAATAGGTATTATGCTTTGTCGAAAAAATTAAATTGATAATGGATTATTTGATCTATCAATAATTTGATAATCATTAACCATAACTATATTACTCATTCTAGCCATCAAATAATATTTATAACCCTAGGTATTATGCTTTGTCAAAATACTCTAGTTGTCATTTCTATAGCTATTAGCCCACTAAAATAGTTAACCAATAACCCTTCCTCCTAATGTGTTTAATATCATTCATAGTTGTTCATGTTGTAGGTTGATGTTTCTAATTGATGATATAGCCTAGTACCATGGATCCATTGATCACTATTGTTTACCCCTATAGGTTAATACCTTCATTAAAAGTAGGAAGCTACTATTAGAAATCAAGGGCCTATCAATTTGTCCATTCACTAGTCTTATAGGACCATCTAATATATCATTATAATGATATTATAGTATAGAACATATTATGACCCATATTAATCATGGGTCATAATATCGTCCATGTCGACATAATTAGAAATAGATTTTATAACGGTAATATATTTGCACATTATATCCCCATTGATATTATAGAATAGGTATTATGCTTTGTCAAAAAAATTATATTGATAATAATTGGTTTCCTAGTAGTAAGCCTTGATTCTTTAGGGATATTGTTTACACATTCTATATAGTATGTATCATTTAACCAATAGTTTCTATTAAAAATAATATGTGGGTGATAACAATACATGGAGCTATGATAGCATCCATGTATAGAGGTTGGAGTGAACATCTTGGAGGTAATTCTCTTACTAGGGAAAGTCGATAATATAACCTTTTATAGTTAGAGGAAAATACCGATTACCAATGGATAAATAACGATAATTGGTTATTTATACTAGCAATTATGCCTATTAACTATGTTAAGTAATATCTAATGGTCATTTATAAATGTATGATCACTCATGATAGGTGATCTCTCAAATAAGAGTAAGGGTTATTCCCTCTGGTTAAGATTCATATCTAGGGTTGGATAGGATTATTTATAGAATAAACTACATAATAAATGGATGGGTACCATTTATAAGGAGTGTTCATGAGATAGAGAGGTCTAAGCAATTGAACTATTAGGGAGAGATAGTAGAATAATGAAGACTTGATCTAATTAAGATATGTTCTGTATATAAATCCCTCTTAATATCACTGTATATTCGAGGATTTCCTACCAGTATATATCATGAAATAAGTTTATCACTCTTGTACCTTTTGAATAAGGAACATCTCTCGTATTGACAATATAAATATGGAGGGAGATTGTTATGGTTGCTAATATAAATATAGTACCCCTTACTAAAGGGCCCCTTTTTGGGTCCTTCATGAACCTTGAAAATTCAATTATAATAAATATAATCATCTAATAGATAGTCTAATTAAATATTCTCAATCTTTCCTAGGGTTATTCAATGGCCTTACATATACTATATTTATCCTAACAAGGTATATGATCTTAACGGACCTTATGAATTAGGAGAAAATAAATTAGTTATATTTTATTAGGTTGAGATATCACAGGGGATATCCGATATATTGTCCTATCTAGTCATGGTTATTTGACATATAGCATTAAATATGCTAAAATGTTACCATTGAGAAATCCTATTCATTGTCCGAATAGGGTGCCTTACAATAAGTTTACCTAACATTTGAGCTTGCTATTTGACCTAACTCAAATAGCGCCTCTTCTCATTGATATGTATATCCTCTTAATATAGGTATAATAGGATTGTCCAATAAGTTTACCTAACATTTGAGCTTACTATTTGACCTAACTCAACTAAACTTGATATACTATATTTAAATATTGAAGTATAATTGTATGATACTATTTCACACTACCTAAGACCAATTTGGGAGACACTCATTTACTTAGTATATTTGGTAATCAATTAAATAGGGTATATACAACATAACGGTACAGCACTATAAAAGGTTATGAGGAATTGGCATATCTATATATTATTTGACTATTATTATGATATATCCTTATTAGGTATCTATATAATTCTACCATTTATGAGGTGCATTATTTCACTAGTGTATTTTTAACATCAACCTATCTAATGCAAAACACGAGATATGATTGTACTAAAGCTATAGTATTATGGATAATGATTCGGAGGAGGCCTTTTATGATCTCCCATAATAATTTCTAAGTTCTCATTAACATTAATATATAGATAACCTAATATTATAGCCTTGTCATAATACAATTTATTATATTTCATATTGATCCTATTAACTAAGGTTTACTCGTAGACTAGACATTTTGCTTGGAGTCACTTAATGTTATCATAATGAGGAATATTTATACCAAAGAAATGACCTATCATTATTAATAGATAATTTTTTAATATTCCTATTAATTATGGAGTTAATAGGTTAAGAATTCCAATATATATATAATGCAATTCTCCCTCGATTGGGACTAATGGCTGAAAATAGTGTCCATTTTCATATATATACCATCCTCCCTAGTTTAATTACCATGTTTCTATTACTCGTATTACTTACCATCTCCATATATTGATTACTCACCATAGTAATATTGATTATCAACCCAATAATTGAGAGTACACTCCATAGGAATGAACCCGTTGTATTACCCCTTGGTAATATGATCCCTCCTCTATCTACTAAATATACGATTTGGTTTTATAGCTTATGGAATTTCTTAGATGGAAAAATCTATTTATTGTTAATAAGTCAATATTAGTTTAGTAGATAAAGGTAAACTAAATTCTAAAAATTTATTTACTAGGGAAAGTTACCTTATTGAATAGATTGGAGAATAGGTACCCTTCCTCATTACCAGGAATTTGAGAATGGGAACAATCATACTTACAAGTGATCCCTCTTACTAGGTCATTATCATGTATCAGTGCAGGAATCCCATTTGGATAATACCCTTATACCAATTGGTAATATTTAAAATTAAGATATTCCTTATACTATCTTTTGAATTGGTGTTGATTCCTAGGTTAATATTAATAAGGATATCATTTAACAAGTCTAAATGAAATAGGTAATTATCGGTAAGGCTATTAAGAATTGGATTGTAACCTTACCTCTATACTATAATATCCTTTACATAGGTATTATCCAAATGAACAAGGTTGCTTTAATTAAAAACCCACATAAATATTATATTTGTTAATATCATGGACGAGTTCGGGTAATGAGATGGTAATATAGCATTATCGATATTTATAAGCTCATATTTATGTATTAACCTGTTTGATTAGATTATTGATATCAAAGATAGTTTTAAAAGGATTAACATACCATATGGGGACTTATAAGCGAGGTTATCATTAATTCATGGGAGATACATCCTATAATAGTTATTATCTATATAATTCTACCAGATAGCAAACAGATGATAAATATGGTCAAGATAATCAACCTTTCATCAATTATTCATTTAGGAGAGAGGAATAATTAAGGCCATATGTTGGCACCAACCTAATTATAATATATTAGTGTTGACATATGGCCTTAATTATTAATAAGTACTTGTTATTTTCTCTATAACATTCTAGAGAATATTTATTAATGTTAGAAGGTCGTTGATATCTCATTATAGCCTATCACTAAGTTGCATCCAGGATATATTTATCAATAATAGGAACTTAATAAAATAGTATACAAACTAGGTCTCTCTCCTTTACACCTTATTATGAATGAAACTAGTACCATCGTTGTTTAACCCTTATTTTACAGTATAAGCACTAAATATGCCACAATTATTTATTACTCCTATTTAATGGTCATGAGGAGGGTAAAATGTTGGACTCACTCTTATGGGTGATTAATACAGGGTTGTACTATAAAATATTGTCAAGGTATCTAGATATTGAGAGTAGGGAAATACAAACTAAGGTATATTAAATACGACCTAATTAAGAGTCATATTTCCCCTTTTGATTGTAAGTATGAACATTATTTCGAGTAATATCTCCATGGTGCATCAGAAAATAGTGATTTGAGATATCATTTTCAAACTATGTATTTAATACTATATTCATTAATCTTTTATAAATATTAACCTAATATAATGCATGTTTCGGTTTTTTTTTTTTGATATAGTACTATTTAGAACGGTATTAAGATACAATTATTTAGGGAGGGTACACTGTTAGGTCGAACCAATAAATAATCGATAATGATCCAATAGTTAATAGATAGGGAATAATTCATGTATCGATCTATGAGTCTATGTTATATTTAATTGGTTATAATTTCTAGCCCAATATCATTAATAAGAAGGGTGAATTAGGAGAAATTACAATATGGTTCTAAATATAATGACCAATACTTAATTAGACCAATAGTGCTTATCAAGTATATTTTATATACAAATGAAAGGTATGCCGAGTATAGGGTCATCTAACATATTTTTAATTTGAGTTTAAATTAACTAAATATAAGGATATGAGCATTAATTGGCATAGGGATAATCCATCTAGTTATCCCTTATTAATAAATTAAATTGATCACTTATGTTTAGGCTTAAGATGTTAGAATAAATTAACTTAGTTATTTTGCATCCTCTCTTATGATCAGTAACTGGATATAATATAAAATCCTGTATAATTTATTAATAAGGGTTATCATAAGTACTTATCCTCTTATTGATATTATGGTAAGAGGTTTAAGTAACAAACTACTATAGATAATTGATCGATATTATCTTAATTCGATGAGTCACTCAATAAAATTAGTCTAAGAGAAGAGAACGATGTTATCTTGATAGCATGTTAGAGTAATATCCTAAGCAAAGTCATTATTGATTTGGCTATAATTCATTATATCCTATTCTCCAATCTATTCAGAGATATTGTTATCTAAAAGATTATACCAGAATTAAATAGTTAATCTAAAATAAGTGTACTATTGTTTACTTGTACTTCTATGAGTATTAGGGTATTGGTTCCTATCAATTAAAAGATAATATGCACAAAGTGATTAAATCCTAGGGCCAACTATATAGGTTATGATAGTTTTCACCCCATTTTGTTTAAGGTGGACAATATAACTCCTATTTAGTTATGGGAAATTATATAGTATTGGTATATAATGAGTAGTCCATCACCAAACGTAAATAGAACCTTAAATTTGGGATAGGGAATGAGATGGATAATTTGATGGCCTAATTTATTATAGTATTACCTAGTTGATGAACAATAATATCAAATTTCCTACTAATAGCTCTCTAATAATGTCTTTTAGGGGTACATAAATAGCTTAGTATTAGGTTAATACTATCAACATTTGATGATTACTAGAACCTTGGTTGGATAGATAGTATCATAAACTAAATATGAGAACTATTTAACCTATGGTAAGTGATGGTGATCATAGAGGAATATCTGTAGTCCAATCAAATTACTACAATCAGATTGAATCCACTAAGAGATTATGATATCAACAGACAAATCTATATTTTTGATTGCCCTTATAATCTAAATTAAAGTGGTAATATAATGTGTAAATATATTACCAGTTATAAAATATATTTCTAATTATGTCGACATGGATGATATTATGTCCTATGATGATATTATGATCCATGATTAATATGGGTCATAATATGGTCTATACTATAATATCATTATGCTGATATATTAGATGGTAAAATAATTTGGTGATAAATTATGACCATACAAGGAGAAATGTCTAGGAGAAGTGACAAATTATTTATACCCAAGATAGCTACTTAAAGTTTCTAATCTATAATATTAATCTGTTGGTGTATATAGTAGTAATGAGGTGTCAAACCTAAGGATAATTACGTAAGTCACTAATCCTAAAGATAGGTATGAAATATTTCCCTTGTAGATAATATTAAGGCCAATTATACCAAGTTTAGCCAATAATATACTATAACCACAGTTAATGCCTATAGAGGTATATTTACCGAGGGTTATATGTAGATTTATGACATATATAAGAGTGAATATACCTATCCCTTGATACCATCTTTTCCAAGGTAGTTTAACCTGGTTATAACCATTATGATAATATATTAATTTATAGAGTAAATGTCTCTATAAATTAATGGCATGATATATTTTCATGATTATCATTCTCCATGCCCCAATACACTTGAATATGGGTGTAACAATTAGTGTTAATGAACCCTTATTCATTCTTTGTATGCTAAAGGAGTTAGATAAGAGTACATGCTATTTGATAAATTACACATTCGTTTCCCATAACTCTCTATACTCTTTAAATTATAATCATGAAAATATATCATGCCTTGTATAGGTATCAAAATACGATGAGCATATAATTGGAGAGAATGATAGAGGCTAAGTGGCCAACTAGTTCCAGAATGTTAAAGCTGTAACTTACATTATATAAACCATATTATATCTTAGAGAGCATATTGTTTACCTTTTGTAAATGGTAAAATATACACATCATAGATTATCATGTACTCTATTAATACCCTAATTGAAAATAACCATTCTTATTATTTACTCTGATAAGAGGGTATACTATGTTCTAGGCTCTTGATTGGTTATCTATTAACCAAGACCATTAATGTATCATAACTAAGGAAAAGATTCTCAATATTAGCTGATCACTAAGAAGAAGGGTACTAGTTAATTGTTTAATAGTATGGTATAAATCAATAGACTAGCCCTCTTAGTGAATTAATTTCTATAGGATTACAACGTCTTCATAATTTCTATCATTTCTCCCAATAAATTAGGAGAATAGGAGAGTAGGCTAGTCTATCATACTAGTTATAATCATACCCATACATGTATGGTTATCATGAATCTCTAGAGATTGCTATGGTTTTAATTATAACTTGAAATTATATATCAAACGAGTATGGACTTGAGAGAAAGCTAATGATGGAACCTTCGATAGTATTATGGTCCTACTCGGAAGTGTAGTATTAAGCTTATGTTAGTAAATATTCCCATTAGTTTACACCCATTAGTTTGGCCTAACAATGTACACCCTTCATGAAATATATATATCCACACAATTGTAAATACCCCACTATATTAGAACCTTTAACATTATATATCTCTATATGGGTTGATAATCTTGGAGACCACCTGGTATTAATTTATTAAATCATATTTCCCTATCTACCATAACTGGTAACTAAATATTATATTATCATAATGGCTAATAATATACTATTACCCAATATATTTTGGGTAATAGTATATACATATATATTTGGTATATCATTTTGTTAAGTACCCAATTATCGATGGCCCTATCTCAATTTATCATCTATCTTACTATAGTTAATAGTTATATTTAGCCATAATAAGGATCATTGGTAATCAAACAAGTCCAGCACTTATGTTAAGCCCTCCATACATGAGTTTGTTAATCCATGGTCATTTATTACTATTAGCCAACATAATAGAGGCCCATATATCCCCTATTAGAGAAATAAGAAATCATCTCAAATATCTACCGGACATTAGAGGTGATAAGGGCTCTCAAATATAATGACCCCTTATAACATATATAAGTGATGGTGATCATAGAGGAATATCTATACGATGCCTTTATTAATACCTACTAACAATTATCCTTGATGTAATTTGGCAATGGTTTTTTTACTCGTTAATCCCAAAAAATGTTTGTCAAGGAATGAACAAGGGTTCATTAACACTAATTGTTTAGCGGATGAATTCATATAACCTAGAGGGATTACTCAATTTATATGATAAACACCTATATAGAAGATCGTGGACTTATAATAGTAATATTTGGGGTGTTTACCAAAGAATAAATTATTTTATGTTTTATCTCTTAGCAAGAGAGAGGTTATTTATCCCCATGAAGTCATCCTTGGTGTTATCTAATAATTTTAGTATTTAGGATTAATATGATGATATATGTAGCTTATTGGCCTATTCGTGACTCTCAATTATATTTACAACCCTATTAGCTTCCAATGAGACTATTCTTAATATATAATTATACTATTGTTCTACTAGAATAAATCACTATTATTGATTTAGTACACAATTATATCTAATAATTGAAACCCACCACGACCCTATCATCTTGATATGCCCTAAATAGTAATGCTCCCTAAATATCTATTAAACTCTAATTTAAATAGTTATTACTACCTAAAATGATAGGGTCCATAATAATTATATCCTAACATTTTTCTTCTCTCAAGAGGAGGAAAACCCCTATTAATCGGCTAAGATAAATTTGGTATACTTGGAGTATTAATTGAAATCACAAGAATTATAAATTATAACGTCATGGAACCATATTGATTATAATTGGTATATATCTTTATTTAGTGGCCTAAGCTTAGTTCTCTAGTTCCTATTACCTCCATCTATCTCTCCTTTAGAGTAAACGATCAAAATTTCCATCAATATAAATGATTTCTAAGGATGGAAATCACTTTTGTACTTATTATAGCTCCCTCTTATATCAATAGTTAATCTCTCTTTCATAAATATTAACCTGGTTGTATATGGACAAAATTATATTATTCCAAATGGGCCATGTTTAAGGTAATCATCAAAAACATCATGTAATTCCCCCAATTATATCAATAGATTCATGAGGGATGGATATTTATCATATACTTAATTACCCTCTCTATGGAAATTAAGTAGAGGAATAGGTACAACGAGGCAATTCTATTTGCTAAGGTGATGTGAGAATATCCAATGATTCATAATCGATAGTTATTTGATACAAAACTAAGTTATACTAGTAAACATTAGATAATATACAATTATGGGGCATATTATCACTAAACATTAGATAAGAGTAATTACGTAATTTAAATTAGCTAAGGTTATGCAATAACTATGTATTTAGTTTAGTTCCCATAGTTCTTATCCTATAATAGGAAGGTTAATAGGTAAATTATGGGAATAGTTTATCTAGTTAATGATAATAGTTGATTACCGCCCAAGATATTGATAAAATAACTGGTAAACAATTGATTGATCCTCAAGTAAACAAGGTATATGATAAGAGATTATCCTTACTAAGGATAATTCATGATTGCCTAATGATCTTTTATTAATTGTGATATCATACTTTAGGTTGATGCTTACATTAATATAGAGGGAGATTAGGTATAACCACTCACGTAAATGTTTATAGTTACTTAATGAACTCTAAATGTTAGGAGGACTTATAAATTAGAGGGATTAACCTAATGTAAGCATAATAATGATCGTAATTAGAATAGATTGGTGCCGACATATGGCCTTAATTATTAATAAGTACTATTATTTTCTCTATAACAATACTTAATTATGCAACAGTTTAGTTGTGCCTCCTTTATTTTGCCTTCATGGTATGACCTTATGAAAAAGCCAACCCTTTATAGCCAAATAGTTAATTAAGTAACTATAATACAAACTAGGAGAAATGGATTAGGGTCATTAGGTTAATATTACTACTATAGGATAGTAGTAATATTGGCTATAGAGGGTTGAACCACATCTTTATTATATATCCATCAGATTAATTCTTATGATATACATATATCCTTAAATATGAAATAAGGAGTTTAATGATGGTATGAGTTAATTAGATTTAACCCTAAGGTAAATATCACATAATGCCCTATTTATGAACCATTTTGTTTTAGCTAATATAGTCCATATCTTATAGTATTACTTATTTTGGCCCACTAGTTAATTGCATAAGTATATGGCCTAATATATTCCTTTCGACATTCACTCCAACCTCTATATATGAACCCCTAACCTTATATCTAATCCACCTATAATTCCATAAAGAGGACCTTTTTAATATATGAGTCCTTAGGGAGGATTATATATAGAAAAGTTATACATTTTCTATATAATATTCCCACCATAAAGAGATGATTATAAGGACTTCATATATACAATAATCTTAAATAATTTAGACATAGTGAAAATGATATTGATTCCTAATTAATATATTCACAATAGAGTATTTCCTCTATTGTGAATATATACCATTATATTTATGGTTGAGTGGACTCATTTAGCATTTCTCTTCTCTCAAGATGAGGGGAGGAACCCCTCAGGAGTTTTCTAATTTATCCTCATATGAATAGAGTAATCACATTTTATTAATGCCATCATATATTTAATATACTCTCAAAGATTGACTATTAATACCAATAGATTTTATAATAAATCACTTTTCTTAATTATGATGAGTCCTCCTAATGTGTTTAATATCATAATATCATTCTTATAGGGAAAGTATTACTGTTAATTTTGATATATATATATATATATATATATATATATATATATATATATAAGGTTTCCTATGGACTTAATCAAGTTTACACGCATCGAAAATCATAAACTTTACCATAGAAAAATGCCAAGATCACATGCACGCTAAAATAATCAATAAAGGTTGAGACTTTTACCTTGAGTTGGATGCCGAATCTTTATTCAATAAGGTGAGCTCGAATCAATTTCTCCTGCTTGCTCCTTTTTCTACCGATTTGAACAATGGGAGACACTACCTTAATGCGAATGCCCTCTACCGTCTCACACGCAAAAACTTATGGGATTAAGATTATGTGTGCTAGTACTCAAACGAGTCTCACTTTTATTAATTGATCATTTCGGTTTTGAAGAAAGAAAAAGAGGGGGGGGGGCGAGTGGCCTTGAGTTAGGAGGAGAGCAAAACCTATTTTCTCTCTTCTTTTATGTGTGCCAAATTTTTCCAAGAGTTAGGAGGAGAGCAAAACCTATTTTCTCTCTTTTATATGTGTGCCGAATTTTGTCTTAGAGTGAGAGAAACTTTTTCTCTGCTCTTTTATTTTTATTTTTTTATTAGGAACAGATTTGTTTCCAATTTGGATGGCAATCTATTTCCTAAAACATAGGGATCACATTCCTAATAAATTCCTCTTTAATTATTCTACAAGAATAAAGACTCTTTCTCTCCTTTTAATTAAAATACTATTAGGGCCGAATTTAACATTTAAATAAGCTCCAACCGAAAATCAACTTAAGTCCACTCAATTATGTTTTAATTAATAACATAATTTAATGGCCCGATAAGTGAGATAGTTTAAATCCAAATCCATATTTTTAAAGTGTGCGATCCTGTAGGTCCATTCAATGTTGGCAATGGGCCTAAATCCAATTTATTGACCATAAATCATAAGCGGTCTCTAGCAAGACATTATGACTACCCAAATTGAATGAATGTCAATATAAATTAACGTAACCTAGTTGCAACCTTATACAACCCTTTGCCTCTCGATACCATGATCGGCATAAGGCATGGAACATGTCATCCTTATTTATTGCTAAATCATTTCTTGATCTATTAGTGACACCGACTAAATCAAATAAATTATAACACTTATCATTTCATTTGGGCATGGCCATGCACTACTCGGTTTCACTAATCAAGTGGTCGGTGATATCTTCTCTCAATAAAGAGAGTGACAATCCCTTCACTTCAATCATGTTTCTTAGCATGAATCATGGCATACCCAATCATACCCATACTTGTCATTTAGTTACAAATGACGTTAGGCGTATGTCAAAGTGTGCAAGGATTCATCTAAGAATCCATAACGATTTAAGGTCGAAGGATTCAAGTATAAGCATTTGCATGAGAATCACTTATGACTTTCAACCATATAGTGTTCTCATGAGCGGATCGATCTAAATACACTCGTTCCCTAATATGTATCTATGTTCCCCGATTGATATCCCATATCCATGACCAATAAAACATGATCATCTCACAAAGTACATATTAGTCTTAGTTTGTTGCCATTCCCATGACAATAATCGACTAGGGACATTTAGAATAGTATTCTTTTATGCTTCAAGGTTTTACTATCAAATCACGTATTTGATAACTTAAGTAGAATTATTCTATTCATGGATATTTTATCTATTTTAAACATGCACAAAAATGATAATAAGATAAAACAATGCCTCATATGTATATATATAGTAAAGGAGTCAAAATACAATGTATTGTCCTAGGGCATACACTAACAATCTCCCACTTGCACCAGTCCTAATGAGGCATAATCCTAAGACCAAAAGATCTAACATGACCCTCATGCTTTGGCCTAGCTAACTCGCTTAGTTAAAGGATCTGCTACATTGTCTTCTCTAAGAATCTTGCATATCTTCACATCTCCTCTCTCGATGATTTCTCGAATGAGATGGAATCTCCCGAGTATGTGTTTGGATTTCCGGTGTGACCGGGGCTCCTTAGCTTGTGCGATGGCCCCGTTGTTTTTCTCAATAGAGGTTTACTTGGATCTAGGGTGCTCGAAACAACTCCTAGTTTTGTAACAAACTTCTTAATCCAAATTGCCTCCTTTGTAGCTTCGATACCGTAATGTACTCATACTCTGTGGTAGAATCGATGACGGTGTCTTGCTTTGAGCTTTTCCGAGTTTACGAGCACCTCCATTCAAACAAAACACATAACCGGATTGTGATCTTAAGTGATCAACATTGGTTTGGAAAGTAGCATCGGTGTAACCATTTACAATTAGCTCTTCCCGACCACCGTACACTAAGAAATATCCTTTATTCCTTCTCAAGTACTTAAGAATGTTTTTGACGGTGGTCCAATGATTTTCACACGGATCCTGTTGGAACATGCTTGTCATACTTAGTGTGTGTCCGACATCCGAGTCTAGTACATAGCATGGCATACATGACGGATCCTATAGCTGATGCATGAGGAATCTTACTCATATATTCCCTTTGTTCTCTTGTAAAAGGACAATCCTTTTTACTTAGAATCATGCGTTGACTCATAGGAAGGAACCCTTTCTTGGAGTCAACCATACTGAAATGTTTCGGTACTTTGTCTATGTACTTTTCTTGACTTAGTCCTAAGAGCCAATGTGATCTATCTCTATAGATCTTTATACCTAGTATAGTTTCGGCTTCGCCTAAGTCTTTCATTGAGAAACACTTCCCTAACCATTGCTTAACTCTTAACAATGTTGGGATATCATTTCTAATGAGCAAGATGTCATCCACATATAAGACCGGAAAAACTACTATGCTCCCATTAACTTTCTTGTACATATAAGGCTCATCTTCATTTTTGATAAAACCAAACTCGTTTGATTGCTTCATCAAAGCGAAGATTCCAACTTTGGGATGTTTGCTTCAATCCATAAATAGATCTTTGAAGCTTGCATACCTTTTTTAGGATTCTTAGGATCGATAAAACCCTTGGGTTGTGTCATGTACGGATCCTCGAGAAGGTTTCCATTAAGGAAAGCCATTTTGACATCCATTTACCATATTTTATAGTCATAATATACGGCTATGGAAAGTAAGATCCTAATGGATTTGAGCATGACTATTGAAGAGAAGGTTTCATCATAGTCAATATCATGAGTTTGTCTAAAACCTTTCGCCACTAGTCATCCTTTAAAGGTGTTATCGGCCTTTTGTTTGAAAATCCATTTGCACTCAATGATCTTAGCGCCTTCGGGGGATCAACCAAAATCCATACTTGGTTATCATACATTGATTACATTTCAGATTTCATGGCTCCAAGCCACTTGGCTGAATCTGGACTTTTAATTCCCTCTTGGTAGGTAGTAGGCTCATCTTGATCCACTAGTACAATACTTTGATCGTCGGTTATGAGAAATCCATATCTCTCGGGCTCGTGATGAATCCTACCGGACCTTCTTAGTTCTTGTGGAATCGGTTTAAGTTCCATAAATCCTTGTGAATCCGTTTCGATTTCAATACTATCCTCTATAGGAGTTTGTGGTTCTTGAACTTCTTCAAGTTGTACTTTACTCCCATTGTTTCTCTTGAAAATGAACTCCTTTTCAAGGAAAACAGCTTTTGAGCAACAAACACTTTGTTCTCGCTTTGGTTGTAAAAGTAATATCCCTTAGTTTCTTTAGGATATCCCACAAATACGCATTTATCAATTTTGGATGCTAGCTTATCCGATGTTAACCTTTTAACATGGGGTGTACCGGGAGGAGTGAGTTGTGAAACTATTCCACACTCCTTTAGGTAAGAGTCAAACTCTTGGCTTAAATATTCACCACCTCGATCGGATTGAATAGCTTTTATTCTTTTTCCAAGTTGGTTACGTACTTCATTCTTATACTCTTTGAACTTTTCTAAAGTCTCGAATTTATGCCTCATTAGATAGACATAGCCATATCTACTGAAGTCATCCGTGAATGTAATGAAGTAGCTATAACCACCTCTAGCGAGATGTACTTAGTAGTCCACATACATCGGTATGTATTAGGCCTAATAAGTCACTTGCCCTTTCACTCAATTTGTTAAAGGGGCTTTTAGTCATTTTTCTATGTAAGCAAGATTCACATGTTTCATAAGATTCAAAATTGAATGAGCCAAGAATTCCATCTTTATGGAGTCTTGAGATACGTTTCTCATTCACATGTCCTAAACGACAATGCCGAAGTAGGTTGGGTTTAATTCATTTGATTTAACCCATTTGTTATCAATGTTATAAATGGGCTTGTGGTTTTCTAAGTCTAGAATGTAAAGACCATTACTAAGCAAAGCATTGCCATAGAAAATATTCTCACGATTAATAGAAATAACATTATTCTTAATAATGAAATAGAATCCATCAATATCTAAACAAGAAACTGAAATAGTATTCCTAGTCATAGAAGGAACAAAATAAAAATTCTATAAATGAATTATAAGTCCACTAGGTATAGTCAAATGATAATCCCCTATTTCTAGGGTAGCAACTTTTACTCCATTCCCAACTCTTAGGTCGACTTCACCTTTAGCCAAAACTTGGTATCTAATACCCATGACATAGAAATAGAAAGATTGACGTCTATAACAAAGATACCTGTGGAAGCCCCGCCTCCTTTCTTCTTCGGATTTTCCGAGTAAGCTGGCCAATTCCTCTTCCAATGCCCGGCATTATTGCAATGGAAACACATGCCCTCCTTCGGTGGCTTGGGCTTAGGTGCCTTGACCTCCTTGCCTTTGGATATAGGTCCAACCTTGTCCTTTACCTTTCCACCCTTGCCCTTTTGAACCAGCGAGCACAGGATTGGTTTTTTTTATGTTACGCTCAACATTTTTAAACATCCCATGCAACTCGAAACTGATTTGTCCATCCCATGCATGTTATAGTTCATGACAAACTAATCATAACTTTCTAGCAAAGATGCTAAGATGAGGTCGATTGCTAATTCCTTGCAAATGGGTGCATCAAGCTTCTCGAGAGTATCAATATACCCTTTCATCTTGAGCACATGGCACTCACCGAAGTACCTAGTGCCATTTTGCATGAAGTTAGTGCCTTGGTTGTCACGAACCTTTCATGACGAGCTTGCTCTTGGAACATTTCCTTGAGGTGAGTCATGATCATAAAAGCCTCCATATCCACGAATTGTTTTTGCAATTCTGGACTCATGGTAGCCGGCATGAGGCAAGTCACATCATTGGAGTCATTCTTTTGCTTTTCAAATGCCTCCCTTTGAGCGAGTAGTGGCGTTTCTAGCCGGTTCATTAGGTAACGCTTGGTCTAGGACTTCAAGCTTCCTCTCTTGCTTGAGAACTGTTCTCAAGTTTCAAGACCAATCAAGGAAGTTAGTCCCATTGAGTTTGTCCTTCTCAAGAATTGATCGTAATGAAAATAGTTGTGAGTTGTTCGATGCCATTTCAATCTACACAATATATGTAAGATTAGTATGAGGTCTTTATTTATAATCCCATAATTTGAATTAATATCCCTTTAAATAATTCATGTTAGTGTTTTTGATTGCGAGCCAAGATCCTTATTTCACCTTTTCTTAGTCAAGCTGAGTCCGTACACCTAAGACTTAGTTATTTCGGTAGGAACCCTTTTCAATTATATCTAATATAACTCTTGGATCGAATGGATCAACATCTTATGTTGGGCACTATTCCATTTTATTGCCTAGGGTCGGGACGGTGCCATTACCCATGTTAAGTCAATCATACATTCGAGTGTTAGGAATAACATTTACCCTAACTCTTACCTTACAAAGATAATCCAACGCACCTAGCTATGGCATAGCCCACGTTTAGACGATCGATGCCTTGACAAGTTTTGAATTAGGAAGGCAATTTTATGACTTAATAGTGTAGGGATTCATTTTATTATGGCTTACATGGCATATACGAATTTCCATTCATTCACACATGCGAGTATATATAAGGTGCATAAAATTTAAACGGGATATGTCATGGGCCAAATACCTAACTCTAAGAAAAGCTATATCTAATGGGCTTCCTCCGAGTTGGGTTAGCACACCTCCATTGGGCTCCGTCTCTTGTCTTAATTACAAAGTCTTCAATATGATATTAAATACATCTATTCTAATAAAATAAAATTAAAAATTTTACAAAAAAAAAAATAGACGACACTCGGGTCGTATTTAATTACAACCCATAATAAAAATAGGCCCATGACATGTACCATGCATAACCATTCACGAAAAATACACCAAAAAGATTAAAATCGAAAACATATACTAGCAAATAATATGGATTTTCAATTTTAATTATGTCCATAAGCCATTTGAGAAATTGTGTATTTGATTTCAAGAACTAACCCTATTAAGGGCTTGGGTGTTAACCCAATAGGTCAAACCTTTTGACCACTCATTGAATGAGTTGTTCATAAAATCACAATTTTAATCATATTAAAATATCAATACACTATTAGATTAAGATAGTGCCATTAATCCTTTTCTAGTCAATTTCTCTTACCAATTTTATGTTATGATTTAATCTCATTAAACATAAAACCCATAAAACACAATTGGAAGTCACTACATATTCGATTTACCAATTAAACTCATGAATCTATCAAGTTAATAACACATTCGGCTATTGCCATTAAACTAATCAGATTCGGCCTTTTGACATTTAAACACACAAAATCAGATTTCCAATATGGCAAAATTGGGTTTTAATTGATTAGATTAAGCATACAAGCCATGCTCGATACCAATGTAAGGTTTTCTATGGACTTAATCAAGTTTACACGCAGCAAAAATCATCAACTTTACCATAGAAACACGCCAAGATCACATGTATGTTAAAATAATCAATAAAGGTTGAGACTTTTACCTTGAGTTGGATGCCGAATCTTTATTCAATAAGGTGAGCTCGAATCAATTTCTCTTCCTTGCTCCTTTTTCTATCGATTTGAACAATGGGAGACACTCGCCTTAATGCGAATGCCCTCTACTATCTCACACACAAAAACCTATGGGATTAAGATTATGTGTGCTAGCACTCAAACTATCTCACTTTTATTAATTGATGATTTCGGTTTTGAAGAAAGAAAAAAGGGGGGGGGGGGGGCGGCGGCCTTGAGTTAGGAGGAGAGAAAAACCTATTTTCTCTCTTCTCTTATGTGTGCTGAATTTTTCCAAGAGTTAGGAGGAGAGCAAAACTTATTTTCTCTCTTTTATATGTGTGCCAAATTTTCTCTTAGAGTAAAGTAAGAGAAACTTTTTCTCTCCTCTTTTATTTTTATTTTTTTATTAGGAATAGAGTTGTTTCCAATTTGGATGGCAATCTACTTCCTAAAAAATAGGGATCACATTCCTAATCAAATTCCTCTTCAATTATTCTACAAGAATAAGGACTCTTTCTCTCCTTTTAATTAAAATACTATTAGGGCCGAATTTAACATTTAAATAAGCCTCAACCGAAAATCAACTTAAGTCCACTCAATTATATTTTAATTAATAACATATTTTAATGGCCCGATAAGTGAGATAGTTTAAATCCAAATTTAGATTTTAAAGTGTGCGATCCTGTAGGTCCATTCAATGTTGACAATGGGCCTAAATCCAATTTATGGACTATAAATCATAAGCGACCTCTAGCAAGACATTATGACTACCCAAATTGAATGAATGTCAATATAAATTAACGTAACCTAGTTGCAACCTTATACAACCCTTTGCCTCTCGATATCATGATCAGCATAAGGCATGGAACATGTCATCCTTATTTATTGCTAAATCATTTCTTGATCTATTAGTGACACTAACTAACACTTATCATTTCATTTGGGCATGGCCATGCACTACTCGGTTTCACTAATCAAGTGGCAGGTGATATCTTCTCTCAATAAAGAGAGTGGCAATCCCTTCACTTTATTCATGTTTCTTGGCATGAATCGTGGCATACCCAATCATACCCATACTTTTCATTTAGTTACAAATGATGTTGGCGTATGTCAAAGTGTGTAAGGATTCATCTAAGAATCCATAACGATTTCGAGTCGAGGGATTCAAGTATAAGCATTTGCATGAGAATCACTTATGACTTTCAACCATGTAGTGTTCTCATAGCGAATCGATCTAAATACATTGTTCCCTAACATGTATCTATGTTCCTTGATTGATATCCCATATCCATGACCGGTAAAACTCGATCATCTCACAAAGTACATACTAGTCTTAGTTTATTGCCATTCCCATGACAATAATCGACTAAGGATATTTAGAATAGTATTCTTTTATGCTTCAAGGTTTTACTATCAAATCATGTATTTGATAACTTAAGCGGAATTATTCTATTCATGGATATTTTATCTATTTTAAACATGCACAAGAATGATAATAAGATAAAACAATGCCTCATATGTATAAATATAGTAAAGAGTCAAAATACAATGTATTGGGCTAGGGCATACACTAACAATATATATATATATGAGTAAACGTTAATCGATTATATAGATGGTTATGATAAGGAATACTTTAAGAGATGGGAAACTATTTGTAGAATTAAGAGAAACCATCATTAATAGTAATATAGAGGGAGAGTTCTATTAGGAGATATTAAATGTTAGTTATGGAAGGTTTACTCCATATCATGTTTAATAACTGATCCACCATTCTATCTCATGAACACCTATAAGTGGAATTGCTTACCATGATAAGGGTAACTTTAGAGAGTATATAGGTGAATCCATGAACAAGAGTTACTCTACAATTCATGATTGTCGAATGAGCTTTTAATAATACTATTATACATGGCTATTGGAGATGGCATATAGTTATATAATAGGGAATTATTTACACTTATTTAATAAGGGCCTTAAGCAACATTATCGGAATAATCAATAGGACCAATGGAGGCCTAACCTTTGGTACTATTCGAATATGAATATATGTATATCATAAGAATTAATATGTTGGATTATTATTAGATAATAAGTATGTTATCCATTTCAAATAATATAGTGATTGCATTATATAGGGCCATTAAATGGTATGCACTCGATAAGGGACCTTATATACCCAATATATTAACCCATCAAATGGACTATATGACCTTAGATAATATTAATATAATCTATCTACTGCATTATGATCAACCACTCTTGAAATTATATTCACTAGGCTATTCCTATAATTACTATCAAGGTGATACCTCTTTTACTAGTGATCTTTTAGTTAAATAGGAATCCTTATAATACTCCATGTTTATTCCATACCTTAATTGGCTAATTTAGGAGGTAATATATGGTATGCCTCTTTTTGGGTCTACATTTAATAATTGAGGAGTACTATAAGTGATATCTCATATTATGACACCAAAAACAATTTCATAGCTTGAATATTGTTGAACATTCGACCAACTATTATGATAATATTATCATTGTCCTCTAAAATAGGCATAATATAGAGGTTATCTCTTATTACAATGTTATCCTGTGGTTGTGATATAACCATTATATTAAGCATGGATGGTTATAACATGGTAATAATGTAAGGGTTTCTATCCTTGAGGTTAATTTCTTAATTATTATTCCATATTCATTATACCCTTAGAGGGATCGGCCTAGACATATGATATATATCAGCCCCTAAAAAGCTAAATATAGATTTTCCCATGTTAAATATGTAGACAACAATTAATTTCAAATACCATCTAAAATTTTTACCTATGATCTAGGGGTATTTTAGGGTAAAATAGATTGATCCCCTTATTGAGAATTGTAGCTACAAGAAAGGTTAACCGATGTTAATAAGTTCTATTAATTAATGAGATATCTATCTATCATATTAGTTATCTATTAATTGTTATCTATTAAAAAGTTAAGTGATATTATAGATTAAGCCTCTAAAATGTCCTAATATTATAAATATTATATAATCATAGGACATTACAAAAATATACTCCTATATCCCAGAATAGATGGTTACGTAAGCGTGTATTTTGCTCCCGATTAGGTAATAATTCAGCCATTCTTATATAGATAGAGAGAAATTATACTCTATCACTTAGTTGATAAACATTTTCTGGGATTAACGAGTAAAACAATTGTGGATAAACAATCCCACCCTCATACTAATATAATTATGGAGGGACATTATATGTCCTTTTTATTATAATCTTATCATGGGATGGATAATGATACACTAAACTATAATAGATAATTAATACTATAGATAAATGATGACTATGAAAGATTGTTGACCCATTTATAGGGAGGATATTAGGCATAAGCATAATAATCATTGACCATAAGTGGTCTCCAATGGTAGTTTAAATGAAACGAGATACTATTAAGCCTAACCTTATATAATAATGGCCCAAAGCAATAGTGGGAACAAAAATAATATAGACTTATCAAGTTCGTATATATAGAAAGGATTTGAACTACTCTTTTTAAATGTAGGAATCATCTCTCAAAATAGAGGACACATCATTGTGTAAAAAATTCCCATGATATTATACTATGGACTATCACGATTATATCCTATTGGTTTCTCGTTAGTAATCGTACTCAAATTGTAATGAATGATAAAATGTAAAAGACATGGGAAATTATGATTAAGTTAATAAGGCCCCTAAATTGTACCATTGAAATGAGGCATTCCTTCATTTTAGAGGACAATCATTATCATTAACCTATAGGTATTATTAAATTCCTTAGGTCTCTATTAGTTAAATTCCACAATGAGTATCAATCCATATTATGAGTGAATATCTATTCTTATAAGTATTATAGTCCATACCGTATATGAGGGAATAGAGAGGAGGGAGGTAGAGAGGGATATACGGTTAGTATAAACAACCTCATTATTTCCTATATGTGCATATATTATTGACCGAATAAGTATTTAACAGTTTTATGTATTTATAAGGATTAGTACATAATATCAACCCACCATGCATAACCTATGAATAGAACCCACAATACATATATCCTAATCCCCTACTATCGAGATATATAAGTACTCCTCTATAATAGATCCCCTTTGATCATTTGAGTGATAAATCTGATTATAAGGAGAAATAGATATAGTATATTATTCGTAAATATCCTATTCAATCATATCTAATTGATTAATATATGATAAGGATATACTTTAATATTCCTAGATACATAACTCTTCTTGTCAAGGTTTCCTCTTTACCAATTTATCATATGCATAGATACATGGAAATATGTCTTACCCTAAATATAATTATCATTTTATCACATGATAGGGCCTTACATAATGTACCTTTGGATGAACACTAATGGACGTAATCTATAGATCAATTTATGTATCATGTTAATACTTAGGCGTAACCCACATTATTTATAGAGAAAATTATTGGTAATGATCATGCACCATTTCTATATCTATCATGTTAATACTTAGGCGTAACCCACATTATTTATAGCCCTAAGGCACTATATTAGAGAGTATTCCATCATAGTGGGAATGGTATAATTAAACTATTATCATATGATTCCTTTCATGGTATTTAACATGAACAATGGGCATCATTCCCTCAATTAGTAATATTTAATATTTGAGAAGATAGATTATGATCCATGAAAGGAATCATATGATAATAGTTTAATTATACCATTCCCCTAACTCGATGGCATACTCTCTAATATAGTGCCTTAGGCCTATAAATAATGTAGGGTACGCCTAAGTATTAACTTGATAGTTATAGACATGGTTCATGATCATTACCAATAATTTGCTCTTAACTCATCATAGAAGGTTACATTTAGAGTATTGCTATTGGTTTTGTTATGTTAATACTCGGCTATTATTGGTTCATCTATTTTACTATAGTTAATAGAACAATAGGTACTACTAATACCCATACAGTAGTTATACTAATGGTCCCATCTTATGCATTTAATAATCTTAGTGGATAAATCCTATTCTTAATAAGCTATATATATTCATATTGTACGAATAGAGATACATATTATGGTTTGTTTAATAGGATCAACTAAAAGGCCTATGATCACCTAGGAGACCTAAGATTATAATATTAGATGATTATAATAGATCATAACCTTAGTTATTATATATCCAATATTAAATATATGATGGCATTATGTGCAATTATACGTATTCTTCACCATTAGAGTTAATTCCATGGGTGAATATTACCCCCTAATAAAGGGTCATATTAAATAATTACCGATTATGTACTAACTCTATGATTAGCCATGAATTATACCCAATATGGCCATCCTAGAGGTGTAGTGGCATCTTATACTATTATGATTTACCTCTTAATATAGCATCAAGTAACCCATGATTAAATCGACGTATAACTTGAAATATATTTAGGGAAAAGGGTAACTAGTACATAATCATTTATTGTTAACTCATTCTCTCTAGTTATTTAAGATAAGCTTATTTAATTGGGTCATTATGTTACTCTTTAACTCGTAATATAAAAACTAATATTTCGTAAAAGGTATTACCCACCAAATAGCTTTCCCTCCTTATTAATACAAGGGATAAAAGTGGTAATTATGCCCCTAATTGATTACCAATGATGAGGTCTATTAATAATCAATGGTGCCATTAAAACACCTAGCATGTTATTCTCCTTATTCAAGCTACATATATTAAAATGGTTACAAAATGGGGATAATCAATTAGGCTAGAAACTTATAATGCTATGTTAATATAGGGATAAACTAGTTATGACATAACCCCTATTCAAACTAGTTTACTAACCCATAACCATCTATATGAGCATTTAGGGTGTCCCATTTTCATACAATTGTTATGAGTTAGGGTGTTAATAGCATATAATCACTTCGATCTCATACCATATGTTAGAATCGAAAAATGCCTAAAAAGATTTCCCCCTAACTCTATAGTTAATACCACAAAGGTAGATACATTAATATGGCCCTATGAGCCAGATAAGCTACAATTGGCCTTAGACTATTTCTATTTTATTAATACTATATTCTAGTCACTAATATAGTATTATGTTAACCCAAATATGTATAAGATTATTAGGCCTTACATACCCATTAATAAACATAGAGTGTTATAAGGATAAGGTATAGAGGAATAGGTGAGATATGTTTCTATTTAACATACTAATTGGATAATGTTCAATCATTAACCATATATTCTTAGATCATTGACCTTCTTATAGTTAGGGTTAATCTTTTCTATGTATATCAATTGGCAAGTATAAGAAGAGTGGATAACCTTATTAGGTTATAATTTACCTTAGAGCTTACCTCAATGTTTAATATGAGAACCTAGAGGACTAACCACTTTATTAACTATAATATCCGTACTATAGTGGGATAATTTAGTTAGGGACAAGTATTAATAATTGTTATGTCCTATATCTAACCAATATAGTTAATATGGATTAATAGTGGATAACATATATAGTGTCAATACTATTAATTAGGACCACCTATAATCTAATATGGAGTGTCCACTTTAAGGATAACTATTCCATAAGTAATTATAAATGCCTTTCTAATATCAAGTGATGGATATTCATAATAATTGTCTATTACTATGACCTTATAATAGTTTTAATAGATCAATAAGTGGTCCAATCATATATTTTTGGACGTTAATAGGTGGTCCAGTCCTATATTTCATTTGAAGTTAAAGAGTGTTACAAAGTATTATGATTGGTCAGTATATAGATTAGACATATAAGGGAGACATTGTTATCCTCCCAAAAGGTAATATTAATATAGGTGATCATACTATTGATTATAGGAGTGTAATAGTACTCTAATATAAATTTACTTTCCATCTAGGTAGTAATTACCTTTAATCCCCTTTTATTAACCCTATGATCAAATACTAACAATAATATCATTGGGGATAGATTATTGTCAACTATTTAGACAAGGTTGATACTTGATTAAAATTAAGAGTTACATAAATTAGGTCATATCAACTATTTTAATACTTATAAGTGATATCTTTGACATTCCAATTAGAGTTATATTAACTAAGTTTTGACAAATAATTAATGGGCTAAGGGATTGAATCATAGTTAATATAGGATTGGTACTATATTGAATCACTAATACCGTATGCTATGTTTAATATCAATTAGGAATAATTGAACTCTATTGTTATTTGAGAGATATCATACTTATATTTGATCATTATAATGGAAAACAACCAATTTGATTTAATAGGACAATAATTGGTCCAATTAAGTACCAATCATAAGGATATCATAGTTACACTTGATCAACCCAATGTAATGTAAATGGTCAATATAGCTATCATCTCTCTCCCACTTAATATTATGAAAATTATAGGGAGTCTATTTAACTAGACTATCATAATATTAGGTTAACTAATATTATGTTTCAATCAATACCTATTATGGGCCTATTTCTACAATCATTGTATAATTACGGATATATGAGTTTATATTACTATCAACCTATTCTCTATAGATAATCTAGGTATTATTAACCTAGAGTGAATTTGGTTATAATATAGATCAGTAAGCCACTCTTAATATAAACTCTTGTTGGGGACTATGGTGATAACCTATTAATTATAAGCATAACCAATTATACGTCATAACCTAGATTTTATGGATGAAGGTAACTACTATAATTCGCTATAGTTTATATTATTGTCAACCTATTCTTTGATTTGTCTTATAATTGATAACTCTATTGTTATCCGAAAAGATAGTTCAATGGCCTAATATATGTATTAGTATTATGATATCCCTATGTATTAGTACAATATAGTTTAAAACAATCTGCTATTGCTTCCAATAGCTTAATAACTTATTACCCATCTTAAATATTAAGATGTGTAATAAGTTACTAAGCTAACTTTATTTTTCAACCCATAAATATTAAACAAAGTCCCCCTTGTTCATATCAAAATGCCCCCAATAGATATCATAGTAGGGATATTATTATTATGGGCAAGTTAAGGATTAGCTAAGGGATTACTATTTAGGATAATTCAATTACCAATAAAATCACATGGACGGACTTATAAGTTTATTATAGGATGGTTTCCTTTCTTATCCAAGTTGTGAATTATAATATAGTACATAATTGATGTTATCCCCTCTGATGTGACCAATCATAAGCCCTCTATTAATCATGCTTAATATAAATCAACTGAAAGATACTCTAGTCCTATAAATGAGTATCTAGATCATATTATGATCTAAAAATGACCCAATCTGGATCACAAACATTTGGAAATAGCAATTAATTACCCTATAAATGAGTATCCGGATCATATTATCCTAAGAATAGTATTTCATATCGTTAATATATGTATACATTGCGAACTTATAGGTTTATTATAGGATGTTATCTATCTTATCCAAGTCATGAATTATAATATAGTACATAATTGATGTTATCCCCTCCTGATGAGATCAATCATAAGCCCTCTATTAATTATACTTAATCTTAATCATAGTCTACATTGGTTATGCTCATAACTTTTCTATATTGATTGTAGGGTATATGGATAGTTGGATAATAACTTAGTGATGTGAAATAAGCTTGTCTTTAACAACCCATAATAGGCCAATTGGTGGAGAGAAAAGTTAGGGATAAACGAATTATAATAGGCCTATTAAATTTCGATTTTCATATCATTAACCTTTGTGATATCTGATTATAGGCATTAAATTAATATTAACATAATTATTATGGGCAAGTTCTGATATATGGTACCCTAATACAGAGTATTATTCGAATTAAGATGGCAAGTTTAATGCTAGTATTGGTAAAATTATTTAATAGCAATAATATTTTATGAAGGTATATTCGTGACTAATTATGCAACTACCAATATATATTGATAGTTATATATACCCCATAACCTTATAATAGGGAAATTAACAATATTGGAGCCGCATTAAACTATCGATGTTAGGTGATATCATACTTGTCGAACATATTAGGTTGCTTAATAATTAGGCTAAATATCAAATGAGTAAATTCTAATGGGAATACCTTAACGATACTAACCAATATGAACATATAAGCTCGATAAGGTGAAATATAATAATCATAGTATCATGGCTCGTGGGTCTTATCATAATGTCTCTTTTATAGCCAATATAGGGGTTATCCCATGTGTGATCACCATGGTATTTTTTAGCCATGGTTAATAGCAACCTAATATGTAGGCTGAATGTAATTAAAGGTATTAAGGCCTAACAACTAATAATATAATTACCTTGAATATAAAACGGGGATAGATGTGGTCCTTTATCAAAATAGGTATACTAATGTTATTAACCGTTGTTATAATTAGGCCTATAAGAATATTATTTTCGGAGTATTGAGTATAATGTCTATTTTTCCCTATAACATTATAGGCCCTCAAATAATCGGGTAATTATGATAAACACCCCGTTTAATGGACCCAAGTCTAACCTCAATATAGATACCTTTGTTATTTAACCAAAATTACACCTCTACCCTAATGATAGTACCTTCCTTGGGCATAAAGGTCCCAATAGTATAAACCAATTATTGTCCCTCTATCTTGATAAGCTATCATTTATTAATAGGGACCTATAATGCATATATCCTCTCACCATGATAT
The DNA here is from genome assembly GCA_963924115.1 of Dovyalis caffra. Classification (NCBI taxonomy): domain Eukaryota; kingdom Viridiplantae; phylum Streptophyta; class Magnoliopsida; order Malpighiales; family Salicaceae; genus Dovyalis; species Dovyalis caffra. The sequence continues at coordinate 85,232 of CAWUPB010000860.1, read as the reverse complement.
ACCCATACTTGCGAGGTACTATATGAGTGATAGTATATTCATCAAATGATAGAGGATTAATGGGTATCACTTATATTGGTCTATTTCTTCAATAATACCCGGGATATATTATAAAGGAAATAGACTAAAGCCCTCTTCATCTAGGAAAGGTCTCTACTTATGTGGCACCCCCTCCCTAGCCCACTTGCTAACTACTTAAAACGAGTGGCCAAGCGAGGAGTGCATCACGCCGACACATCCAACCCGATTTAAACCCTACTACGTACATACCGATACCATAACAACATATTACATATTGAAATATGTACAATACAATTTACATGACAATAATATTTACATCGAAAAAATTATAATTTATTTTATTTACAATGCCATCAAAATGTCTACCGATACCCCAACCTAAAATTTACAATCAAAACAAATTCTCCTAAGGTTTGTGTCACCCCCGAGCCCTTTTGGAGGATCCGACGGCGTCCTTATTGGTACTACAATCATCGCTACTCGTCATAACATACAAATAACAACAAGGTGAGCCGAAGCTCGGTAAGTGGGGTGATGCATGTGATATGCAATGCTTTTCTAACTTCCCATCATACTCATCAATTTTAATTCCGAGTACCTTAGGTATTAGCGGTCTACTCTATAAGTGATTACCAAATCATCAATGCTAACAATAGAATTATCCCTCGTTGTAGCCACTTATTGATGGGAATCCATCGCCTAATAGTGTAGGTACACGACTTAGAGTACACATACAGTTGGACCACTAACTATTTTTTCTTCGAATAGGTTATCACTCTTATCCATACACTCCACTTTTCAACCATTTGATTCTTTCTCAATTCATCCCCACCAATGCACGTGATGCCATGTTACCATGTTTAACTTATTGCGGATACCAAACCTACACTATCAATTCGTTCTCATCATCTAACTCTGTACGGGGTTTTATATATTTCCATATCATTGCCATGATGTTTTCACTCAAGGAGGACCCATCACCGCTGACTAGTATTAGTCACGCCACCAATTTTCTTTTGCACGTGAGGATGCTTCCTCAATTAGTTTCGGTGAGTCTCGTCGTTTCACTTGATATACATGGCCATTGATTCTAATGGTTGATTTGTGGCATACCAAGGTTAAATTCTATTCTAATCTGAATTTAGTCTCCATTTTCTAATCTTTTATTTTGTACTCATAAGGGATTATTCATCCATTACTCACAAGGCTGGATAGTTGGGACTAATTAATTCGTACGTACCAGATTTCTTGCCTAACCCTAACTTGGGTATTGATAGCCGAAATTTGTCCTTAATGGGCGTAGGTCATGAATTCAGTTTTACTCTTTATTTTACATTTGTTTTGATGTAATTTAACTATTAATCACGAGGTTGGAAGGTTATAGTCCAAATTCCTCAATTTTTCCTAAAAGTAGCCTAAGGTTTCTCTTTCATTTTTTTATTAAATCTCTTCCACTCTAACTTACTATTTCACACCTAATTGAGTTAGTAGTAAGTTATAGGCTTTAAAGTTCATGAGAAAATCCAATTGTACTCACTTTGGGATTCCTAGGCCAAATGGGTCTTTAAGAAAACCCTCAGCATTCCTTTGTTTGCCTTCCAATTTATTCATCCCAATATTCGGTCCAAGCCCTTAAATTTTTAGCCCACAATCATCACCACATGATGAAACATAATTAGGCATGATAAACATCAATGATCGCATAAATACAATATAAAAATTAAATCCAAACCAAGCCAACCACACACCAATCCAATACAAGCCAAACCTTAACAATACAAACAATAACTTAACTAAATACATGAATTAAACTCATAAAAAGAAACTTAAACATGAAGTAAAACCCACTTACATAGCTTAGATATGGTTAGATTTCCTTACATTTTCTTTCTTTCTTTTCCTTTCCCTTCCTTTTTCTTTCTCTCTTTCTTGCCGTTTTTTCTCTCCCTCTCACGGTTTTCTCGTCTTTTCTTTCTTGGTGCTCCACGGTTTTTGGCTGAAAGTTCCAGCCATTTAACCCTCTCTTCCCCCTTATATACTTCCACTTTTCTTCCCCTTTTACAATTGCCTTGAATCAATTGGCCAAGGTGGGAAGTACTTGGTGGCTAAGGAAGCAAGTGGCTGGTTTAAAGTCAAAAGGAAGGTGAGTTGGACTTAATTCATTTATTTGGGTGGATTAGGTGTCTAACTAAGTACTTAGGCTAGCTAAACACCATAACTAACCAAGTTTAAGTAACTAATCTCATTTCTTTCTATTAAATTTCGAAAATCCCTCTCCCTAAACTTGGAATTTTCTTTCCTAAAATTTCTAGCGAGTGGTACATCCAAATGGTATATACTAAATCGATCATAACTTTATATATATAGATCTAAATATCACAAAATTTTACAGAGAGATAGTAGACACATAGATGAACAACTTTGATTCTTTGAGTTGTACCCAGAAATCAGTCTAAGATCCCTAAATAAATCACACAAATGTTGGAATTTTCCACCACTAAAATTCAAAAATTTTTCTTTCAAACAATTCGAAAATTTTCCCAAAAATAAGTTCCAATGTTCCTAAAATTTTACAAAAAATTTCTCATTAATATAATGCATCCCGGATACTTAGAAATATCCTAAGGATAATTAACTAAATTATTCGAAATTTTTCCTCTCGAAATTCCCTACATAAACATCAAACATACCGTTATCGTAAAAACTTTTAAAATAATTCATACTATCAATTTTAGTTAATATAGGCATGTTTATGAACATTTAAACATGTATATATGTTTATAATTAATAAATTTCATGAGAGTTACATTCTCTCCCTCTTAAAAGAATTTCATCCTCGAAATTGACTTACTCAAACAATTCTATATATTTATCCCTCATCTCTTCCTCACATTCCTAAGTCAATTCTTTGAGGTCATGATTTTCCCATAGAATCTTAACCAAACCAATTTCCTTATTCCCGAGTCATTTCACTCGTTTATCCCGGATTTGGACTGGTCTCTCCTCGTATGTTAAGTTTGCGGTAAGGTTCGATGGCTCTGTGTCCAAAATCTGCTTTGGTTCCCCGATACACTTTCTTAACATCGATACATGGAATACATTTTGTACTCCTACTAATGATAGCGATAGCGATAAGCGGTACACCTTATCGCCTACTCGACCCGGATCTCAAATAGTCCGATGTATCGCGGACTTAGCTTTCCTTTCTTCCCAAATCGAAGTACGCTTTTGATCGGTGATACCCATAGGAATACATAGTCACCAACTTCGAATGCTAAATCCCTTCACCTCTTATCGACGTAACTCTTTTATCTACTTTAAGCCATTTTTAATCGTTGGTAGATGTTATTCACCATTTCGGTCGTTTATTGCACCAGCTCTAGTCCCAGTAACTTCCTTTCCCCTATCTCATCCCAATGCATGGGAGATCTATATTGACGTCCATACAAAGCTTCATAGGGAGTCATCCCAATTGAAGCTTGGTAGCTATTATTATACACAAATTCAGCTAAGTGTACATATCTCTCCCATTTTCCGAACCAATCTAGAATGCATACATGCGAGCATATCCTCGAGAATCTAGATCACTAGTTTTGACTCGTCCGTCGGTTTATGGATGATAAGCCGTGCTGAAGTTTAGCTTCGTACCCATGACCTTGTGCGGACTCTTCCAAAATACTAAGGTGAATCTAGGATCCCGATCCGACATAATTGAAATCGAGATCCTATGTAGTCTTACAATTTCTTTAAGATACAACTCGGCGTATCTGGTTCGGATTATAGGTGGTTTTGATCGAAAGAAAGTGTGTCAATTTAGTCGATCTATCAAAGATCACCCAAATGGCATCCGAGCCCCTTTTTGATCTTGGTAATCCCATGAAAAAATCCATAGTTATATGCTCCCACTTCGATTCTGGAATCGTTAATGGTTTTGACATTCCCAAGGGTCTTTGATGTTCCGCCTTCACCTTTTGACAAACTTGACACCTTGCTACAAAATTAGCTACATCTTTCTTCATTCCAGGCCACCAATAACATTGTCACGAGTCTCGATACATCTTTGTGCTTCCTAGGTGTATCAAATAGGGATTTGCGTGCACTTCTTTTAGTATTTCTTCTTTCAAATCCTCCATCGAGGGAATACACAGACCTTCCCTTCAATCTAATTACTCCTTTTTCAATAACGGTAAAATTAGACTCTTTCCTATCCTTCACACTTTTCTTCCATTCCATTAGCCTTTCGTCCGTTTGAATTCTTTCTTACAAGATCAACTTGGACTAATAAAGTCGATAAAATGCTCTTATGGCTTTTAGGAATTATCTCTAATTCTAGCTTTTTAGGGCTCTTACTATCGATAACTAAATTACCCGGATCATTGTTATCGATTTTCTACTTAACGTGTCGGTAATAACATTAGCCTTTCTCGGGTGGTAGTTGATTATACGATCATAGTCTTTCACTAATGCCAACCACCTTCTTTGTCTCATGTTTAGCTCCTTCGTGTGAAGATATACCATAGACTCTTATGATCCATGTATATCTCATATTTTATGCCGTATAAATAATGTCTCTAGATTTTTAAGGCAAAGACTACCGCTACTAACTCCAAATCGTGTGTTGGATAATTCCATTCATATTTCTTTAGTTGTCATGACACATAGACTACTACCTTTTCATTCTGCATCAACACCGCTCCTAACCCATTTTTAGAAGCGTCACTATACACCATAAAGTTTCTAGTCTCGGATAGAATAGTCAGCACTCGAAGCCATGACTAACCATCGTTTCAGCTCTTAGAAGCTCTCCTCGCAAGCATCCATCCATTGGAATTTAATGCTCTTTTTCATCAAGTTAGTAAGAGGCCTAGCTATCTTAGAGAAGCCTTTCATAAATCTTCGACAATAACCGACTAGCCTTAATAAGCTTCGTATCTTCAACACGTTTTTTAAGGTAGACCAGTTTTGGATAGCCTTTACTTTCTTTGGATCTACCACTATGCCTTCCTTTGTTACCACATGTCCTAGAAAAGCCACTTGCTCTAGCCAAAATTTGCATTTTTTGAATTTGGCATATAACTCGCTCGTTCCTTTAACGTCCGCAAAGTGGCTCTTAGATGCTCCCTATGCTCTTCCTTACTTCAAGAGTAAACCAGGATATAATCGATAAACATGATGATAAACTTATCTAGGAACACCTTGAAGACTCAATTCATGAAGTCCATGAAAGCGACTGGAGCGTTCGTTAGCCCAAACAAGCATTACAAGGAACTCATAATGGCCATATCTTGTTCTAAATACCGTTTTCCGTACATCATTTGACCTTACCCTCGCCTAGTGATACCTCGATTGCAAATCTATTTTGAAAACACTATTTCCCCTTGCAATTGATCAAATAAATCATCAATCTAGGGTAACGAGTACTTATTCCGAATCGTCATCCGATTCAACTTCGATAATCAATACATAGCCTTAGGCTACCATCTTTTTTTTTCACGAATAAGTATCGGAGCTCCCCGAGGTGAGGAACTAGAGCATATGAATCCCTTGTCCGAGTAAGTCCCGTAGTTGCACCTTTAGCTTTTTCAACTCAATTGGTGCCATCCTATAGGGAATTTTAGAAATTGAAGTTGTGCTTAGCTCCAATTCGATCTCAAATTCGATTTCTCTTTACGGGGGTAACGTCATCGGACTTTCCAAGAATACATCTAAATACTCTTGTACAATCTCTATATCTCCCGCCTTTAACTTTTGCTCCACCTAGCCGTCCACCACATGTGCTAGGTACCCCATACACTCCTTTCCTAGCATCTTTCGAGCTTTGACGATCGAAATGATTGATGCGATTGAAGCTTCAAATCGACCTTAAACTCTAACTATCGACTCTCGGGTGGATCAAAAGTTATCTTTTTTCCTCAACGAGTCTATGTTGATGCCATGCTTTGTCGACCAGTCCATCCCTAGGATCAAATCAAAATCTTGGAGGTCCAACACTATCAAATTGGCTTCTAATCTCCTATCTTCAATCCGTACTCGGACAATTTTTAATCACACTCGTCAATTCCATAGTTTCACCGAAGGAATCGCTATAAGATATCCTACGCTAATGTCTCGGGTTTGACTCCTAGGCTTTTTACTAACGTATTTGATATAAAGGAATGTGTAGTACTAGAATTAATCAAACATATGCAATTAAACTAAAGATTGAGACATTATCGTGAATTACTCGTTGTATTCCTCCGATCTTCCTCTTCCCGGGTCATAGTGTATACTTGAGCGGTACTCTTCTTGGTCTCGGTTTCGCACTCGAGGGCAATTGTAGGATATATGCCCCGGCTTTTTACACACATAACACATCCTAACATTCGATCTCGCATTCCTCAACATGGAACCTTCCACACTTATTACACCGGGGTGGATTGCCCATCATTGATCTTGGTTGGCCACTTGGCGATGGTCTCGGGACATAAGGTGCTCGGTCCGATGGCCCGAGTATTCCCTAGGCCACCACTTTGGTTGAAATTCCTAGGCGGTCCTCGCCTTACTAGACCGGACAATGAGGCTCCCGATCTAAACACCGGCCTTTTCTGCCGCACTTCCCTTGTAATCTCTTTCGATCCTCATCGCCTATCATCGTCTTATCCACCATTTTCAAGAAGGTATTAGCGACGGACATCCGAACCATACCTCGTACTCGTGGAATTTAACCCTATCGGGAATCTATTCTTTTTCAAATTTTCATCCCCCGTAATGAATGGGATGAATCTAAAGCCTTGTTCAAACTCTCGTACATATTCACCTATTGACATCCTATCTTGCTTGAGTTCTAGGAAGTTCTAAATCTTCTTAGCCCTTACATCGGTGATGAAGTACTTATTATTAAAGACCTCCTTAAATCCTTCCTAGGTCAAAGTCGGCACATCTATAGTTAGTTGTGCGCTCTCCCACTAGGTGCGAGCATCCTTAGTTAACATAAAAATAACACACGGTACTCGTTCATTGTTGGTAAATTACAAGTATTCGAATATCTCTTCTAATGACTTAATCCATTCCTCCTCTATCATTGGGTTAACAACCTCGAAGAATTCATGAGGAGTCATTTTATGAAACCTCTCTACCGTATCATTCCTATACGAGGGTGGCGAGGGGCTATTGATGCATAGCCAGCAGATGTCTCATTTGCTCCGCATGGTCTTATTGTTGTTGTCGCATTGCTTCGCATCATGTCTATCATACGACTTAAAGCATCCTGTTGATTTTTATTATGATCATTAGAGGTCCCTTCACCTCCTACTATGCTGGCTCCTTTCTTAGCATGCTTTGACTTTGTACATGCCATGTTATGCTCATGTTAGTTTTGGTATCGAAATCAACATATAATGTAAATCATCTAGGTACGTACGAGATTATACATATGTATCATATATATTAAGCACTTCGTACAAAACAGGCATTTACAAGCATTTACTTTCCTAAGGATTTTTGTACATATTGACAACCAAAAAGGTCCTCCTATCTACATCAAAAATCGTAAAAAAATTACTATGTTACACATTATATCTTTCTTGTAGTATGCCTAATGTGGCACATTAACGTATCGGACGTGTCGTGGAAAGGCGCCCGTGATGCCCCCGACTCCCTTACCTATTACCTAACAAGCGTGACCGGCGCGCGACACATTGTTGGGACTAAGTCCCCTACTTCCTCCATCATACACAACGTAAACTAAACCATGGAAAACGTATGATATAATTTACAACATTATTACGTATAGTTCTATAATTTATAATATATTCAAAATGCCTAAAAATTTACAACCTAGGCCCGTACCCCTTTTTAATGACACAAAAGATATTCCTATTTTTATGAGTGACACATGAACCTCTTTTAGCGAGAACCGAGTAGCATCCTCGATCGGCTTAACTTTTCCTTTGCCCGAATAACACACAAATACAATAACGGAATGAGCTAAAGCTCGGCAAGTAGGGTGATGCACGTGATATGCGAGTGCTATTGTGTTTCCCATATTTTCATCCATTTTAATTCGGGTACCCCGGGTATATGCAAGTCCGTGCGCCTAATCTCTCGGTGATCGTGTTATCACCTATCGCTCTATTACTTTCTCTCGTTGATCTCAATATCACCTACCGCTCGCAACGAAATTATCCCTCATTGTAGCACACGGTTAGCGGAATTATCCCTCGCTTAACGGTGTTAGTAAATAGAGCTCGCACTATGGATTCCTTGTTATTACCCAATCCACTCAATTCGGTTACCAAACCATGTCAATTCAAGACTCAATGATTTTTCTCAATTTATTTCCACCCCCAATGCACATGATGCACGTGATGACATGTTTAATCACATTCAACCAAACTCGGGTACCAACCCTTCTTTCTCAAGCCATACTCACGGTCCAACCATCACTCGGGATTTACTCGGTGCTCATATACCAATCATGATACTCATAGCGGGAACACAACCTCCGCTAATTAATATTGTTTATTAGTTTCATTACTAATTAAAAAAGGTCCAATTCTTTTTCTTTTTTTTTCTTTATGAAAGAATAAATTTTCTTTAAAAATTTAAAATCCTTTTTATTTCTATCTAGGTCCACTTATTTTAGCCTAAGCCCATTTTCGTTAGTCTAAGCCCATCTACTTTAAAACCAAGCCTTTTGATTTTAGTCCAAGTTCATTTCCAAGTTTATTTTATTTAAGTCCAAGCCCATTAACATTAATCCAAACCCAAGTCCATTTGTTTTAATCTAAGTCCATTTTATTTTTAAATCCAAGCCCATCTCATTTTAACTCAAGTCCAAGCCCACTTATTTTAATCCAAGTCCAAGTCCATTTGTTTTAATCTAAGTCCACTTTATTTTTAAATCCAAGCTCATCTCATTTTAACTCAAGTCCAAGCCCATTAATATTAGTCCAAGCCCATTTATTTTAATCCAAGCCCAAGTCCATTTGTTTTAATCTAAGTCCACTTTATTTTTAAATCCAAGCCCATCTCATTTTAACTTAAGTCCAAGCCCATTTATTTTAATCCAAGTCCAAGTCCATTTGTTTTAATCTAAGTCCACTTTATTTTTAAATCAAGCCCATCTTATTTTAACTCAAGTCCAAGCCCATTAATATTAGTCCAAGCCCATTTATTTTAATCCAAGCCCAAGTCCATTTGTTTTAATCTAAGTCCACTTTATTTTTAAATCCAAGCCCATCTCATTTTAACTCAAGTCCAAGCCCATTAATATTAGTCCAAGCCCATTTATTTTAATCCAAGCCCAAGTCCATTTATTTTAGGTTAAAAGTTTCCAGCAGTGGCACACCTAAACAACCTATACCAAACCAGCCATAACTCCTTAAATATATATATCTACAACTCATGAAATTTTAAGGGGAGATATTAGACATATAGATCAACAACTTTCATTCTTTAAGTTTCCTCCAAAAATCATTCTAAAAGCCCTAAATAATTCACACAAGTTTCGGAACTAAATAAACTTTTCCAGATAGCTGGTCCATTCAACGACCCGTACCAAATCAGTCATAAATCCTTACATACAGATCTAAAAATCATGAACTTTTAGATACATATAGTAGACACATAGATGAACAACGTTCCTTCTTTGAGATCTTCCCAAAAACCACTCTATGAACCCGAAATAAATCGCACAACTTTCGGAATGAAATATTTTTTCCAGTAGAGGTTCCATCCGAACGATCCATACCAATTCCGTCATAACTCCATATATATATCTCTAAAAGTCACTAACTTTTAAAGGAACATAGTAGACACATATATCAACAACTTTCATTCTTTGTATTTTTTCTAAACATATCTAAGATGCCGAAATAAATCACACCAAGTTCTGGTTTTTCCACCCCTAAAATCCGAAAATCTTCTCTTAAAGCACATTTCTCAACACACATGCTTAACCATCCACCATCAAACATCAAGTGTTTAAAATCATCACAAATACCATAATCACATTTCACATGAATTAAACAACTCATAAAATAAACATGGAAAGCATAAACAAAGCAAGAAAAAAAAATGAAACCTACTTACATTGGATTAACTTTCCTAAAATTTCTTTTGCTTCCTTTTAGTTTCCCCTTTTTTTCCTTCCCTTTTTTCCTCTTTCTCCCCTCTCTTTGACTCTTTCTTTCTTGGTTTTAAGGCAGCTACGGGATGCACCAAAAATGCATCCTTATCCCATTTTTCTTAGTTAAATATCTCACCTAATCTCATCCATTCAATGTTCATTATAAGTGTCAAAAGCTTGTGGTGAAATGCAAGGTAAATGTGGCTGAAATTAATGAAATGATGGGTTTAAATTTCAAGGAAGAAGAGGTGATGGTCAATGGAAATTTTTAGAAAGTAGGGGCCAAAATGTGATTAAATGAGGGTAATTAAATTAACTACATTTTTAGACTTCCTCCCGAAATTTCGACAATTAGCACTTTCTCTCTCTTTTTTTTTTAATTTATACTTATTCCATATAAAAGAATTTTTCTAACTAATTTACCCAACGTTTTTTTTTATATATAAATATTGACGTACACCCGTTACTCTCAACAAATACGTACATACCACATATTCCAAGTACATATGTTGACACGGTTACTGATTTTCATGTACATAACCGATATACTATATATGTATATATGTACGAATATAAATATATCGATACATATATTTATACGATTACGAATTTTACGAGGGTTACACACCCTCTACCCGCCACTAGTTGATAGCATCGATCGATGCGGTAAGTGCTATCTCATGAGAAATACCTATAGGTAGACCCTAATTATACATGAATCGGGTAAGGGTCCATATAACTTGCACGAGTAGGAAAGCTCGGATCGGGTTTTGGTAGGAATTATGATCTATTTGGCTCGCCCATACCTCATCCGACAGAATCGCTAGTCTCTCGATAGGAGAGTCTAGCATATGGTTATCCTCATAAAATCTAGGTTGCGGTATCGCTTAAACGTGGCATCATAAATACTATCTACTAAATTAGGTCATGTACTCTATTGACATGAGTCACTATATCCTAATTCGTTGTCATGGTGAGATTATTTAGTTCCACCCAATAAGCGGTTAGAGAGGCCCTCCGTCTACGGTTCCAAGCAACCCGCCCACCAATACACGTGATGCCATGTTACCATGTTTAACTTATTATGGATACCGAACCTATACTATCAATTCGTTCTCATCATCTAACTCTGTATAGGGTTTTATACATTTCCATATCATTTCCACGATGTTTTCCCTCAAGGAGGACCCATCACCGCTGACTAGTATTAGTCGGGCCACCAATTTTCTTTTACACGTGAGCACACTTCCTCAATTAGTTTCGGTGAGTCTTGTCGTTTCACTTGATATATGTGCATATTGATTCTAATGGTTGATTTGTGGCATACCAAGGTAAAATTCTATTCTAATCTGAATTTAGTCTCCACTTTCTAATTTTTCATTTTCTACTCATAAGGGATTATTCATCCATTACTCACAAGGCTTGATAGTTAGGACTAATTAATTCGTACGTACCAAATTGGGATTTCTTGCCTAACCCTAGCTTGGGTATTAATAGCCGAAATTTGTCCTTAATGGGCCTAGGTCATGAATTCAGTTTTACTCTTCATTTTACACTTGTATCGATGTAATTTAACTATTAATCATGAGGTTGGAAGGTTATAGTCCAAATTCCTCAATTTTTCCTAAAAATAGCCTAAGGTTTCTCTTTCATTTTTTTATTAAATCTCTTCCACTCTAACTTACTATTTCACACCGAATTGGGTTAGTAGTAAGTTATAGGCTTTAAAGTTTATGAGAAAATCCAATTGTACTCACTTTGGGATTCCTAGGCTGAATGGTCTTTAAGAAAACCCTAAGCATTCCTTTGTTTCCCTTCCAATTTATTCATCCCAATATTCGGTCCATGCCCTTAAATTTTTAGCCCACAATCATCAACACATGATGAAACATAATTAGGCATGATAAACTTCAATGGTCACATAAATACAATATAAAAATTAAATCCAAACCAAGCCAACCACACACCAATCCAATACAAGCCAAACCTTAACAATACAAACAATAACTTAACTAAATACATGAATTAAACTCATAAAAAGAAACTTAAACATGAAGTAAAACCCACTTACATAGCTTAGATGTGGTTAGATTTCCTTAGATTTTCTTTCTTTCTTTTCCTTTCCCTTCCTTTTTCTTTCTCTCTTTCTTGTCATTTTTTCTCTCCCTCTCACAGTTTTCTCTCTTTTCTTTCTTGGTGCTCCGCGGTTTTTGGCTGAAAGTTCAATCCATTTAACCCTCTCTCTCCCTTATATACTTTCCCTTTTCTTCCCCCTTTACAATTGTCTTGAATCAATTGGCCAAGGTGGAAAGTACTTGGTCACTAAGGAAGCAAGTGGCTGGTTTGAAGTTAAAAGGAAGGTGAGTTTGCCTTAATTCATTTATTAGGGTGGCTTAGGTGTCTAACTAAGTACTTAGGCTAAATAAACACCCTAACTAACCAAGTTTAAGTAATTAATCTCATTTATTTCCATTAAATTTTGGAAATCCCTCTCCCTAAACTCGGAATTTTCTTTCCTAAAATTTCCAGCAGTGGTACATCCAAATGGTTTGTACCAAATCGACCATAACTTTATATATATAGACCTAAAAATCACAAAAGTTTACAGAGAGATAGTAGACACATAGATGAACAACTTTTATTCTTTGAGTGGTACCCATTAATCACTCTAAGATCCCTAAATAAATCACACAAAGTTCAGAATTTTCCACCCCTAAAATTCGGAAAATTTTCTTTTAAACAATTCGAATATTTTCCCAAAAATAAGTTCCAATGTTCCTAAAATTTTACAACACATTTCTTATTAATATAATGCATCCTAAATACTTAGAAATATCCCAAGGATAATTAACTAAATTATCCAGAATGTTTCCTCTCGAAATTCCCCACGTAAACGTCAAACATACTCGTTATTGTAAAAACTTTTAAAACAATTCATGCTATCACTTTTACTTAATATATGCTTGTTTATGAATATTTAAACATGTATATATGTTTTTAATTAATAAATTTCATGGGAGTTACAACTTACATTAGGATAAGCGGAATCTCTATTATTTTAGTGGCATAATCACCAAGTACACATAAGAATATATGATCAGTACAATTATGAACTAATATATAGTAGAGGTACCCCACTCTTATATCAATATGTGTATTAATATGAGAGAGGGAAAGGGAGAGTGAGGGAGAGAGATAATTAACCCATTTATATGAATAGCATCGAGATAAAATATATAGTATTATTATAACCAATAATCTTTAGTATCCCTAAGGTGACTAATCTATTTTATCAAGAGAATAATACCATTCCTAAGAATATATTTGCCAAATTAACTAGGTTACCTTTATTAGGGTGCATAATTAGTCCTTAATGGAGTAAAGATTATTTTGGTAGAATGTTAATTATTTTCTTATGGAATAGTTATCCTTAGATTTAACCTAGTTAATTTGGCAAATATAAGCATACTAAATTATCGAGGATTATTTTCAAGAATAAGTACTAAAACCATTAGGCCTAATGATTATTAGTTCACCGTTATATAACATGGGTCATATCAGAAGGTTATAGGAACCAAATGATCTATTATGGATCCTCAAAGAACTCCCAATAAGGGAGAATAGTATAAAGGTTATTTACCTACCAACTTCTAATGGGATGATAAAATTATCTCATATAGGTTATGTCCGAGTAGGATAACTATAGGGATAGCTTATTAGATTGGATAATTATTTCGTAAAATTTGGTATTATACTAACAAAATTGTAAGGGCTGGTTATAGGAGACAATAACATTATATAATAACGTAAGCCCACCTATCCAATTATTATCAACATCGTCCTCGCTTCTTCTAACAAACATAAGTCTTATTATTAGATAGGGACCTTACTTGTGTAATTGGATAGGTGGTACTGCTTATACACCTATGTTTATATCTCCGTATTATTGGTTAATCAAATTATACACATCCTATAGGATAGGTTAATATTGTTACCTATCAATTAGTAGGCTAATCAAGTAAATTAGTTTCCTCAAATTAGATAATGTCATCCTACCTATTATAACGATGGGCATATATAAATAGGAATCACTCCATCGATTAGCTTATTCATTGTCTTCCTATATCTAATTTAATTGTTCATGGATTCACCATAAAAAATAATGCTCCTCGGGTTATTGGCAAGGGTATTAATATCAAACATATTTAAGATATCGAGAGATTAGGTATAGAAGTATGTACTATTACTCTATTGAAGATAATCAAAATTTGGTCAACCTAATTAGAATAATAGGTCTATGATTATATGAGGTAACATATAAAAGATAAGGACTTTGTAACCATGATATATGGGGTACATATCATAATACCGAATGGAGGGATATCTTCTAAATGTATAAATGACGTAATAATATCAAGTTGATAGGATTGGCCATTACTCATATCAAGGGGATATTTCCTATTACCATAGGCCTATCCAAGCGTTATTAGGGAGGATATAATAGAAGAAAATAATTAACATTCTACCAGAATAATCATTACTCCATTAAGGATTAATTATGCACCCTAATAAAGGTAACCTAGTTAATTTGGCAAATATATTCTTAGGAATGGTATTATTCTCTTGATAAAATAGATTAGTCACCTTAGGGATACTAAAGATTATTCTCTAGGTTTACTTTCCATCTAGTTGGTAATTACCTCAAATATCAAAGACCTAGGCATATAGTAACCCTAACTATACTCGCACTATATAGGTGGGACCTTAATGAGACTAACCCTCTTAAATACCCCCTAGTATAAGGATATATACCTTCTAGCCAATAATCTATTGTTATCAATATTTTCCAAAAGAGGTGTAATTATCAGGTGATTATAGTGCCTAAGTGGATGATACTTATACTAGGGACTAATGTGAGGGGGATATTAGAGTTGTCATACTTATTCAGAGGTATAAGGCCTACTTAGGTCTGATATGATAGCTTTAATACTTATGGATATTAATATATCACATCCCTTGATTCTTCTAAGTAAGAAATGGGCTACATAGCTTTATAGTTGGGAATTGGGTAGCCCATAAACAATATCCCTAATAAGGCCTACTAATATCCATAACATAAGTATCATTTTCTATTGGTTCAATTATTGTACTCATTCCCTATATACAATGTCATTTTACGATTTGTTAACTAGGTCCCTTAATAAGGGATTGGACCATCCTAACCTATAATACTATAGGGGATTGTAAAAATACTCTATATTGAAAGATGGCGTAGTAACCATCATAGGGTATTAGAATATGACAACTATTAATCTACATTTTTACAAGGATTGTAGGTTATTACCAATCCGACAAATCTTATAACTAAAACCCAAATTTTAAGAGGAATATTTATCCCCACCTAAATGAATATAAACTTAAGGCCGATTTTTAAATGACCATTGTCCATCTTTAAATTCGTTTATCATCCAATTTAATTGAATTGGGTAACCTAGAGCGGTGATAAACCTATATCCTCTTTATGAGGGTAAATAAGGACAGTTTAAAGATGTGGTCAATAATTAGGTGAGAGTATAATTAAATATCCCTATAGGTTATAACTTATTCGAAGAACATAATGTCCCCAAAACAAATTATTATAAATTGTCACATTTATAGGATATAAGAATCTCTTTAGAATTATGGTATAAGCACATATTGGTTAATACCACGATGAAGACATAATGGTTACCTATGGTACCTTATCATAAGCTAATAATATAGATCGTCTAAGAATAATTGCATTAGCTGAAGTATTAATGTGCCTTCAATTTGATGGGTCGGTTTAGGAGGAATCCTATCCTCATCTAGTCTAAGGTATTGATATTTTAGACAACAAGTATTTTAGACGATAATTATTCAAAATTCTAGGGATAATTAATGTCACCATAAATAGGGCTAATACTAATATCGAGGTAAGTAATTCCACTTATAGGTGCTCACTTAGTATATCGTAATAGGCCCCTCCTAAGTAGTTATCTCTCTTGTATATAAGGCCCTTAGTTTAATGCAATTATTCTTATCCGAATAGGCAATCTTACCAAAATTCATAGAAAACTAAGATAGGATTTGAACTATGTTATAGTAGGGATATAATATGGGGTATAATTATGGGTAATCCTACATATTGCCATATTTTGAGAATAGGTAACCATATATTATAAGAGTGGGTATTAGTAGAGATGAGATATGTTAAATACATATATCATCAAGAGTATGACTGATAAGCCTATTTATGGTAATAATATACAATGAGAGGGGTATAAGCTATAAGGTTCCCAATATGATGGGATCTTTATAGTATTAATATTTAAGTATATTGATAGTTAATGTGTATAACCTTAGATTGAATAGCATACTCATCATAAATAGAGCAAATGGTGCCTATCGAGTGTAATCTATCAACTGTATAGGCTAAAGGATAATATAACCTGTACATAAATGATCGATATAGTTATATTAATTAGTAGCCATATATTATAGTCTCAACCATATTATCCCTATGTTTGCCCTTGTATATCCATGTCTCGCCTCCTAATGAGGTTAATATGGAGGGATTGCCCGAAGGATCACTTTATAGTCTATTAGGAAGATTATCCTAATAAATCCATCCTACTTGGGTTTAAGATTGGGAACTAACTAATAAGGGGGACCATTTCATATTAAATAATAGGAGGATAGGGTATATATGACCTAAGTAATTGATATTATAACCTCAGAATTGATTATCCTATGAATAGGGTGGAATATGCCTTTGGTCATTATAACGATTGTCTTAGTTGATATCTACCTAGCTATTATATACATTTTAATACCTTAAGATTAGATAATGACATGGAATATACCTTAAGATTAGATATTTCCCTTTATCATTCACGTGACCATATAGTTCCCTATCAAAGGAGAATGGTATCTAGTTAATATAGTTGGTATATATCACATTAATATTAACATACCACTATAAATATGATATTACCATAATAGACTATTATTAAATCTATTAATTGGCTCGTATATTATATGACCAAACATATTATTAGATACCGGACCTTGATGAGAGTTGACAAGAACCCTTCATTATTACCCTTAATATCAATAGGCATTTTAATAATCATATCTCTTATGTACTAACGGATAATTTTATGTGTCATAAGGGAAGAATATTACCAATGACCAACATTATCTCTTATATTAGCCATTAGGTTATAGATAACGTATTATCATTATAGTAGGGATGATAAGAATGTTATTATAATAGGTCACTTGTTTAAATTATAACTAAATAGAGGCTTATCAGATAATAACCTAATTTAAACAATGCAGGTATAATTAGGGGGATATTCTAATGATTAAGAGTATTAGAGAATAGCCTTTTATTAACCTAAGTAATATTTAGGGATGTACTAGTGTAAATATGGGAACTTAGGGAGAGCTAGTTATACCCTATAATGATGAACTAGTGTAAATATCCTAGGATACCCGAATGTCTAATCATTACCAATGATATACTATCCTAATCTGGGATGGACAGTATATTCATCCTCCAATAATACATATGATAGGGGGATACCTTTACCTTAAATACTAATTAAGATTATCCTTAATACATCATGGATATTATCAATATTTAAATCAATGATCAACATAGGCCATTTTTATCCTAATAATCAAAGTAAAGGTTCATTAGATAATCATAAATAACCCTATAGTATATCCCTATTATAACTCTTAACTAGGTTGATACTCAATATAATATATATTGAAATAATAAGTATTTAATGGAATAAATATTAATTCAAGTATCCTATTTAGGTTAAATAGGATAACAAAGGGTACCCCTATATATTGGTCTATATTTACCCTTTACTAAACAGTGGCTTAAGATATCTATATTTTTATTCAGGTTAAGAGTTAGCTCATATTCGAATAATACCTAATATCACCAATTAGGTATTATTGGGGATATCATGTAATGAGGATAATAGTATACTAGAGTAAGAGGGTAGATGGGGTATATCTTGAATATCACCCATTTAGTTAGAACCTTAATTATACAAGTAGGTCAAGTGATCACTTATACCAAATCCCATTGTAGCCCATTATATTCTCATTAATACATATGGTAGAGTCCATCCAAATATTAGGTATAAACTCACATTAGGTTTATTCGACTATTCTATTAATAAGTTTATATTTATGGCTTTATGATAGGAAGATATTATATTAAGAGGAACCTCCTTGCAGATATTGATATAGGTCCCGAATTAGATAGGCTATAATAAACTATACATTATAAATTCTTGATATTCATTAGTTCAAACACTCGATATATACAAACCGTAGTCAATAAGGGTATAATTATAGTTTATTGAGTATTAACCTATGCTTATTGACTCTAAATATATTGGTAATTGGTAGTTATGACCTATAGACCATACTATTATATAATTTAATGACAATACAATATGTATCCATAATATAGAGATTTGACCAGCTATTGGTTTCATATAAACTATCTATAAACAACCCAGAAATGAACCTATAAACTGATATAGGGATATATTCTCCTATATCCTATTAATATTATCATATATTGACACTATTGTTCACTCTTCCCTAACTGGATACAATGATTGGGCCTATAATAAACCATATAGTTACCCATTTTGAGTTAGTAATCCTAATAGGGGGATTAGTCCACGTAAACAAATTAAGGTTTATTATAGGACTTTTCTAATACCACTATCATGAATAACTAGGTTCAACTCCTATAAGATTATGGCCTATCCAATAAAATGGGCCCAAAGATAGCCTAATAGATTAGAACTGACCATACACTATCATAGTCTCATCCAAATAGGGCCTAATCAATTCTAGAAGTACTTACTTACATACCCTATAACATAAGTATTAAAGCTATCCCTATATGTGTTAGGCCTATGGTAACATATAAAATGGTACTAATGTTACTCCCCATGAAGGTCAATGATCTAATAATAACCTCAAGGATTAGTATGTTGGTTATAACTATATTATTTGTTAGTATACGTTAAGCCTAATATTAAGTGGGCATGATATATCCATTCTCTAGGTATACAAGTGACTCATTTATGGTAAGTACTATTAAGATATCCCCATTAAAATATATTCTCCTCGTTGTAATATTAGGCCTAACATTTATTATTAAGCATTACATTAGGACATATGGATAATACTAGAGAGTGACATATACTAGGTAACCCATACATAGCGTATTGACCAATTTATGAACTCCATAATATACAACCCTTAATATCTATATACCTTCGTGGGCATATAGAGAGGTTGCTTCACTTTAAGCTTTAGGGCTCTTTACATTAATACTATATATGAAGAGGTTATATAGATATTCCTATTAATTGATTGGATGTAGTATGATATCAAATTAGAAATGTACCCACCAAATATTAATTTGGATATCCTATCATGGCCCTTATTGTTATCTAATGGGGTTTGCCTTAAATATAGTTTAGCAACCTATTATAGGTTATTAATGTCGAGTCAACTCTCGATTTTATAGTTACACAGCATATATCTCCGAGTAACTATTAAAATCCATATCCATTTTCTTATTAATGGATACTTATATGATAATATGAGTATCCATTAATAAGAATATTACCTTATGGTACCAAATCATGGAGGTCATTTATGGGATTCTATAGGGATACCCTCTTGCTAAACTACTTATTGGTCTCATATCATGGATGAGACTTTATATGACGAGCTCTATTGTTAGTTTATTATATCTAACCATATTAATACTTTAACTAAAGTATTATGTTCACTTGATAATTGGTAAATATGAGATTATACGATTATAACTATACCCATGTGAATACTATTTAACCTATCATTTATTCTAGGAATATATTTTTCTAACAATAGTATAAGAAATGGACTACATATATGAAATATTATAGTAAGTTTGATAGGTTAAATACACCTAATGGTTACCCTTAAAAATGTTAAGGGACCAAATTGGCTAACCTAATCTATAATTAGGGTGAACTACTCATTAAAAATCATACTATTATTACCTTTATCATGTAACAGAATAGGGTTCCTAGGATGTATCAATAGGACATCTATTTGGATGAGTATTATTACAATAATATGAGTGATTATATTATTGTAATATTAAACGATCAATTGGGATATTGTTAATAAAATAATATAACACTATAATTAACCTTGATTATTATCCCTATGTTTCCCATATTATGTTTATGGAGTATATGGGACTATATCCGTGAAAGGTTATAATTAATATTTATGGAGTATATGGGACTATATCCCTAAAATTTCTCTCCACCAATTAGCCTATTATGGGTTACTAAAGACAAGGTTATTTCACATCACTAAGTTATTATCCAACTATCCATATACTAAGGCATTAGGTCCACTCTTATACTAATACTTGAATCACCATAATATGCCCTCATGGAGTCGTAGTTAATTCCTACCTCTATTCCTATTAAATAGTTAATTCCTAAATTAATTAGGGAAGTCACATTATCCATTTATTTTCAATTTATATCATGTTTGAAACTCCCTAAACTATGGGGAGAGATGCTGAATATATAATGGGTATGATAATTCGGTTGTTTAGGGATAATATATTAGGGTTGTTTAGTTCTTATTCCATTATAAGAATTAATCTATTGGAATAAGTGTAATAACTGGAGGATATAGTTATGATAGAAATGATAAGGTGGTCAATTAATATTGAGATTACCCAATTACAATATAGTAATGAATAAGAATGTATCAATAGGCTATTACTTATATTATCCAACCATGGATCATTGGGCATAATACTATATGGCCTATATTGTAATTGGGTAATCTCTAATATTTGGATATAATAAATCATTTAATATAGTGGATGATATTTTGGAGACCACATTATATACATTTCTATAATCATTACACCACTTAGTCATATCTCATATATTTAGTAAATATATGATGCCTTATATCTGTTGGTCACCTTATTAGGAGGTATATATTAACCCCTTGGCTTATTAAAACTCTCCATTATACCAATGAGTTAATAATATTGGATACTAATACCTTCATGATGAACTATCCTTAAAACTCTCCATTGTACCTATTGGGAATAAGCTATTTAATAGGGTATCCCAATAATCATGATTGGGTATGTTTAGGCTATCTTTGTACTAATAGTTTAATGGAGAGACATTAATTATTGTCCAAACTATTAATATAAGCCAAGATATTAGGTTAATCAAACAAGTTGGATTAATTATCATCTCCAATATATTGACCATCATATCTAATTATTAGTCTTAGGGGTCAATCATCCCATAAACTATATATTTTATTTCCTAATCTGATTACCAGATAGTATTATTAAACTATTATGGCCCTATCAATATCATTGGGTCTATATAATCAATATCATAGTTATCCCAAGTCTTTTTCCTAAATAGTCCTAAACACATTTATGATTAATTTTGGTATTAGGATATATGTACTTTAGGATAGTTATGACTATCATAATTGGGTAATACTATTATTAATGTATCAATTGAAAAATCAATATTAACCCTCCTTTTGTTATTAGTTATCTGCTCGCTTTATCATTCATGGCTATTAACCTTTTCTCATTAATGGCAAACAGGGATAGTGAATCATATATATCTAGTATTACCCAATTAATTTAACCAAATTTACCTTAACCCTCAATCTACTATAGTTATAGTTAGACATCTCTATAATGGTTATAACGATAATGGTCTACCAAACATTTAGTTAATGTATCATATTAAATTGACCGTATTAATGGTCATCACCATAGGTTAGATTATAACTTGTTAGTGACTAAGTAAAGATAAAGGCAAAAATGGTCCAACTTGGATAGCCATGACAATGATACAAATGTTTAAACCCTAATATAGGCCTATATTGGTAACCCATAACTGTTATATCTTCAAAGAGTACTATTTGACCCATATTGCCATCTAATAATCAAGTTATCCCTATATGTATTAGTTATGGGTCCGTAGTAATCAACTGATGTTATGTACTCACCATAAATTATACCAATTAATGTACTCACCTATCTCTCATTATATCTATGGTATACAATATGTGTAATATCATCCACTAGTAATACCCTCGAAAATGTTTAAATGTTTTAAGGACAACCATACTATATGATGGGTTAGTTAAATGGTAATATGTTCACATTGGATAAAATGATCCCTATATATGTTACTATAGTAGAGTTTAACTCTATGTTACTCCTCTATAATAGAGTATACCTCAATAATACATATATCATCTATCTCTCAATATAGGTATCACCAATATATGCCTATACTTGGATATCATAAGGATATCATAGTTACACTTGATCAGCCCAATATAGTGTAAATGGTCAACATAGGTATCATATCTCTCCCTCTTAATATTTATGACAATTATAGGGAGTCTATTTAACTAGATTATCATAATATTAGGTTAACTAATATTATGTTTCAATCAATACCTATTATGGGCCTATTTGTGCAATCATTGTATAATTACAAATATATGAGTTTATATTACTCGTCAACATATTCTCTATAGATAATCTAGGTATTATTAACCTAGAGTGAATTTGGTTATAATATAGATCATTAAGCCACTCTTAATATAAGCTCTTGTTGGGGACTATGGTGATAACCTATTAATTATGAGCATAACCAATTATACATCATAACCTAGATTTAATAGCTAGTAAATATATTAGTTCAATGTCCTAATCATACAATTTCAGAACCAAATCAATGAACTATCCTTAAAACTCTCAATTATACCTAGGTATTACTAGTGGATGATATTACACATATTGTATACCATAGATATAATGAGAGATAGGTGAGTACATTAATTAGTATAATTTATGGTAAGTACATAATGTCACTTGATTATTATGGACCCATAACTAATACATATAGGGATAGCTTGATTATCATATGGCAATATGGGTCAAATAGTACTCTTTGAAGATATAACGAGTTATAGGTTACCAATATAGGCCTATACTAGGTAATATGTTAGGCAAACTATTATACCTTGCTATAATGGAGAGTTTTAAGGATAGTTCATCATGAAGAGCCCATATAACTTAGTCACTAACAAGTTATAATCTAACCTATGGTAATATTTCCAATATGATGCTCATTGAGTTATTATCACCCCTCTACTAGTTATATATTGTAGGTATAAATATGGTTTTTATACTCTATGAATGTACCTTAACTATTAATCTAGTTATAGAATTATACTACAATAGATATTTATTGATGGCCAATAACCTATAATTATTAGTTATACCATTACTTAAGAGGGATAATAACCATTGGACATATCTAGATATTATTATAATTAACAATTAAATAGGTTATTACCATTTGTCGTATTTTTACTCGTGATCAATATTTATTAGTCCACCATATAATAACCCCATAACATAAAAAGGTCAATGCCTTAATAAACAGATTGACCATTATGATCAATATAGGATCAAACATTAATATAAGAGGGCATTTGGCCTATTAATTTGTATGGATTGAATAGATTATATCAGACCCAAAATGACTCATAATTGACCATCTATGTTATGGGGCTATTATATGGGATGATTGACTCTCTTTTATAGAGTAGGGAATAAACAAATCTAACCGACGTATACTCTTATATAATCATCATAATTTAGATTTCTTATACTTAAACCAAGTCATGACTTGTCTATGGTAGATTACAATATAAGGTGGCCTATAATAGGGGAATCAAAATTATTTGGTTCTGAAATATCCAATATTGTCTCTCCTCTGTTAAGGCCATTTTACCTTAACAGAGGTACCTACAATTCTAAGTTATCTAGGGGAACTAGGATAATTAATAATTAAATAGGTTATTATATTTGCCCATATTTTTACTCATGACCAATATTATTAGTGTGCCATATAATAGCCCCATAGCATAGAAAGATCAATGCCTTAGTAAACAAATGATGCTAGTAAGGTATTAATTAGTTTTAGATAATATATTTAGGGAAGTGAATAATGGATAATCACATCGATATACTTTAAGTTATCAAATTATCCTAATATTTTATCCATAAGCTGATTGTTATGCTTAGGCCTAACACATTTATAGATTTTATACCTTAGAAGGGTATTATTATAAAGCATAATATTCGAGGGGTTTAATGTATATCAATTAGTTAAAAATTAATCATTAATATGAGGTTGGAAATAATTAGATCTCCTTATTGGATATCACCTTTTATACTATTGAAGATACTATTAATGTTGATACCCATATCAGTTAATCTAGTGATATTAGTCTCCAATAAGATTAACCCTATCATATACTGATAGTAAATAGCCCTTAGTTATGGGGCTATTATATGGTACACTAATAATATTGGTCATAAGTAAAAATACAACAAAATTATACCCATTCTATTTAAATAGATTGACCATTATGATCAAAAGAAAGATCAAACTATTAATATAAGCCAAGATATTAGGTTAATCGAGCAAGTTGGATCAATCCAACTATATTTATGAACAAGTTGATATATTACTATAATAGAGTATACTTAGATAGAGTATATGTTGATTAAATGGGCAATGGTAACTAATATTGGGATACCTTATAATGGGTAATGTTATACAAGTCCTATTTAATTGTTAATATGATCTAGATAATTGTTAGTTAACTTAATATTATGATAATATAGTTAAATAGACTCCCTATAATTGTCATAATATGATCTAGAAATTATCGTATATTATAATATGATCCAGATACTCATTTATAGATTACTATGGACTTATAGGTTCATTCCATATATTAACATATGAGGTATCTATGGAAATATCAATTAGTATCTAGATCATATTATCTTATAGTTACTATCATTCCTATAATGGCCCTAATACCGATCCCCTTTTAAATAATCTATGGAATAATACATCTATTCTTATACTCACTTGCGAGTCATCTCATTAAAACTA
The DNA here is from genome assembly GCA_963924115.1 of Dovyalis caffra. Lineage (NCBI taxonomy): Eukaryota > Viridiplantae > Streptophyta > Magnoliopsida > Malpighiales > Salicaceae > Dovyalis > Dovyalis caffra. The sequence continues at coordinate 59,987 of CAWUPB010000860.1, read as the reverse complement.
TAAAGCTATTGTTAGGGGATATAGCACCCTAAAATATACTATCACATTATAAGACATATGTCCTAATTATCCTTAATTAGCATAATGGGATTCCAAAATAACTAGGACCTTATATATCTTAATTTATAATGTTGTCATCAATGGTAAGTGTACAAATTCACTTTGATGGAAACCATGGAGCTAAATGGACCAGCAAGGTGGTGTGTCCATGAAAGGTCTAAGATGGTGAGTTTACAAGTCTAATATCTGATCCATTACACATTAAAGATGGTCCAATGATGTAAGCTAGGGCTAAGAGGCTTAAAGAAGCTCTCCATGGGCTGATTCAAGAGTGTTGGGTAGAATGCATTTTCAAGGACCCAATGGAGCAACGTGGTGCCATCTTAAGAGAGGTAGGGGATCCAAGGCTTATCAATCTGATCCAAGTCCAAGATTGGACTCCTTAAATCATATTGGGCCTATTTTATTATATCTAAATTAATTATAATTAGAACTAATTAATTAATTCAGATTTGGGCTTTATTTTTAAGCCCTATTATTTGCTATGTTTTTAAGACCATTAGGGTCTATTTCTATCCTCCTTAGGGTGCAAGGAAAAGTAGAGTCCTTTAGGGTTAGGAGTGGTGTGTTAGCCTATATGAAGGCTGGTTTAGCTCTATTTTAGACTTACATAATAATTTTGAGAGTTAATAAATTTGAGAGGATTTTTTTTCCTTTGTTCCTTTGAGAGCTAAATCTGACTTATCAAGGATTACAACCCTTGTGGCATCTCCGAACTTATCATTCTCCATAGGGTGTGGCTTTCTTCACTCTATTGCATTATAGCTTTGGTTCTTGTCTCCTTTTAGGCAACGAGTTGGGTTTCGCTTATTATAACCTCGATTACGTGCTTTCTTGGGGTTGTCTAGTGACAAAGGTGTTTGGGTCCCTTATCTTTATACGTGGGGTTCACATCAATTGGTATCAAACCCTAGGTTATGCAAAGTCAAGTTGGTTATCCATAGTCCTTGCGTCTTTTATTTTGTGTCTATCTTTTTTTCTTTATTGCATCTTCCTTGTTATTCTACCATATCTTTTCTTGTTTAAGTCTCATGTTCCTTTGCTTGATAAATTGAATCTTATATGTGGGGGGGGGGGGGGGTTTGATTTGTAGTTAACTTTGTTTTCTCAATATAAATCAGGTTCTTTTTCATTATCTTTTGTTCTATTTCGTGTCTTTGTAGTTAATTTCATTTTAGTCCAAATTGAGTCGGCTTGCAATTGAAAAAAAAAACACAAAAAGAAGTCTGATTAGTTTCTATCCTATTATGTCTCATTCGTTGTTGTCTTGTTTAATCCAAGTCTGTCTTGTCATTCAATTTCGAAAATTTTTCTTCTTATTCCAAATCTGAAAGAAAACGTCCTAAGGCTACCGAAAGAAAGAATTGTTGTGATGTTCTACTAGTTATAAAGAGAAAAAAAGAGGGAAAAAAAGAAGAAAGAAAGAAAGAGCAATCTGATTGGTTACAAAAGAGAAGTGTCTTTTGTTGATTGAATGTTTAGAACCAAAAAAAAAAAAAAATTCTGAACTGAATTAGATTTGTGGAACGTGAGCAAGATGTGATATTTGAACAAATTGCAAGAAACAAGTTGTTATTGAGCCTAAGCACTCTAAACACATGTGGAACTTATACAATCAGAATCCGACGATTGGAAGCCAAATTCAATGAATCGAGGAGAGAGTGGGGAAGCCTACAAAATCACCTTGATGTACTCTCAAGAGTTTAAGTTTAGTTCTGCCATTTGTGTTGTATTTCTAGATTTGTCTAATTAGTTCAATTAAGGGCTTAGTGGAGGAAATAAGAGTGGTAAAAGGAAAGAGGTGAGATTATTATAGTAAAAGCCTAAAAGGGTGTAAACACGAGTGTGAATGATAACTTATATGAGTGCAAACATATGAGGGAGCGCTATTGTGAGGTTCTGTTTTTATTTTCTTGTTTTCTCTAACTTTACAAGTCTCTAATCATGGGAGATAAGCAAAAAGGAGTGGTTGGAGATGAAGTGGAGGGGAGAGCTGAAAATAAATTGCTTTAAGAAGCAAGCCAAGCTCAATGGGGTCAATTAATACACTTTATTAGGAATATTAACAATTGAATGGAAGCTATGAGGTTGAGGCAAAATGAAAAAGTTCAAACTACTCCCGAAGCTAGAAGACAAGTACGAGATGAAGAGGAGTTGTTTGATAAAGAGTTTGATGATCGTACATCTTTTGTGCAAAATGGAAGAGGTGGGCATGACAATAGAGGTTGTGGTGGATGTGGAGGCCGAGGTAGTGATCATCATGATTGGGGCCATGTTTTTAGGTGGCTAGAATGGGGGCATAATGGTTATGAAAACAACAATAATGGGCTTAAATTGACCATTCCTCCATTCGAAGGTAAAAATGATATTGATTTGTATCTTGAATGGGAGAGAAAGTGTGAATTTGTATTTGATTATTATGAGTATTTGAAGGCAAAAAGGGTGAAGTTTTCTACTATAGAGTTCACTTCCTAAGCTATTGTTTGGTAGGATCGCATGGTTTTAGAGCGAAAACGAGATGGAGAGGATCCTATTACAACTTGGGATGAGATGAAGGTTGTTATGAAGAAATGGTTTGTTCCTAGTCATTACTATCGAGATTTGCATTAAAAGCTATAAAGGCTAACTCAAGGTACAAAGTCAGTTGATGGGTACTGCAAAGAAATGGAAATAACCATGACACATGCAAATATTGTGGAGGATCGAGAGACTACTATGGATCAATTTGTAGGTGGGCTAAACCATGAGATTGTAAACTTTATAGAATTACAACATTATGTTGAAATGGAAAAGTTGATACACTTGACAGGGAAAAGCAAAAGGCAACTCAAATATAAGGGCAATTCAAGTATTGGGCAGAATACAAGTTCTTCATCTTGTAAGAACAACTGGAGCTAGAATGAAGAGAAGCCTATATTTAACCCCAACGTCTAGGAGAGCAAGCCTAAAACTAATTCTGGATTCAACAAAGGTAAAGGTACTTCTAGCACCCAAACTCCTAATAATCATGATATTAAGTGTTTTAAGTGTTTGGTTACGAACATATTGCTTCGCAATATCCAAAAAAAGCGAGCAATGGTGATTCAAGATGGCTCGTATGAATCTGAAAGTGAGTGTGAGGATGATGATGAGATGCTACCATTAGAAGATGATAATGATGGGATGGAGTTTGTTGTACATGGAGAAATGCTTGTTGCAAGAAGAGCCTTAAGTATCTAATTGAGGGATGAAGAAGAGGAGCAACGAGACAATATCTTTCACACACGTTGCTATGTTATGGGAAATGTAACCCTCATAAAAATCCTTAATTATATATATATATATATTCAAATAAGTGAAGGTGTGATTGTGTATGTGTGCCATTTGAGTATTTTGGGATGACAACATGCTAGGTCTATAGTTGAGGATTTATGGAATGAAATTTTGGACAATTTATCTGATTGTTTGGAACATATCATACAAGTGAGAACTACACCATAAGCAATGTATGATTTTTGTTAAATTAAAGCTATTTTGCTTGAGATTGATGGTTTAACTGTTAGAGGAATCAACTATGCAAAATCGGTGTTCTTGAGAATTAGGTTCTGTCCGGATTTTGTGTGGTCTGTTCAATGGCCTTAGATTGATTTTTGGGTGAATCTTAAAGAATAAAAGTTTTTTATCTATGTCTTGACTAACCCTCTGTAAAATATTTTTATTATTAGGTATATATATATAAGGTTATGTCCATTTTAGTACATACTATTCTGGATGAACTACTCGCTGGACAGATTGATTCTTAAAATTCAAAATTATGTTATTAATCATATGTTTGGTATTTTAATCAATTTTGGGATATTTTTTGAATTAATATATCTAGTTTCTAATCTAAAAAGTATAGGATTTACTTGTGTCCAGAAGTTAGGTCGTTGCTGCGTGATAAGAGGTTGCCCCGTAATATATCTACTGCAAATAGATTTGATGTGTATGTATGTTACTTGAACCAAACTAGTTTAGGGACTTAGTTAGCTTAATTACCTAGTTAGTTGTTAATTAGACACCTAAGCCCCTTCATTTAATGAAATGGAAGCCAACTCACTAAGGTGGACTAAGAAACCCACCACTTTGCATCATTTCATTCCATTGACTTTACGCCTTGTCTAATAAGCTTAGGCCATTTGTACACTAAGTAAATGGGGGAAGAAATAAGCTTAGGCCACTTGTACACTAAGTAAATGGGGAAGAAAAGATGGTGTATATATATACCAAAGAGAGATCATGGCTGCCATTTTCTTTAGAAACCCGTAGCTTACAAAAATAAGAAAAGAAAACGTGAAAGAAAGAAAAAAGAAAAAAGAAGGAAAAGTCTAGGGAAAATCTTAAGCAACCACATATCATTATAAGTAGGTTTTATTTATGCTTTCAATTCCATTTTTAAATGTATAAGTTATATGTTGGTTTGTATTATTGGTTATGTGGTTATGTGTTGCTTGGATTGGTTGATATGTATGTATGGATGGCTTAGTGTGGATTTGAGTATTGGTGTTGTGATTTTGGGTGATTTGCTAAATTTGTGAAGGTTATATATATATATATATATATTCATGTATGTGTTGATGGTTGGATGAAATCAAGTGCCTTAGGCCGAAATTTAGGGATAGTACAAACTATGGTGAGATGGACCTAAAATGGACAAAATGAAAAGGGAAAAAGGAAATGAATTCCTAGGGTTTTCTCTTATGAGACCCATTCGGCCTAGGGGACAAAATGAACAAGATTAGACTTTTATTATTGTAACCAAAACTTAGGACATAATTGGAACTCAATTAAGTGGAAACTAGTAAGTTGGGATTAAAAGAAATCACTTACCATTCCTTAAGGACCTATTTGGCCTAGGCTCACCAAATTTGGGGTTTTGGATTCCAATCATCCAACCTCATCATTAGCAGTTTACTTACACTTAAGTAAGTATAATAAGTTTAGAAAGTTAAAATTTCAAGGTAGGCCAAATTTAGTTTAGAACTATTAAGAAACCAATTCGGCCTAATATGCCTAATTCAGAGTTAGAAAAGGAAAATTTGGGAATTTGGGACCTACCCTTCCAACTTTATGACTAATGGATAATGTACACCTAAACAAGAGTAAAACAAAGTATTAAAGGGTAAGAACCCAAGGAAAAAACGACAAGTGTGACCTAGGCCCATTAAGAGGACAATTCGGTCGGGAATACCCAAACTAGGGTTAGGAAAGGAATCTTATGTCAAAGCTGCTTAAACGGGTTCGTAGTACTAAATAAAATGGAATTGAATAAAGTTAATGGACTTAGGATAAAGTTAAGGGACTTTGATGAAGTTAATGGGCTTGGATTAAAGTAAATGGACTTAGACTAAAATCAAATATGCTTGGTTTTAAAGTAAATGGGCTTAGACTAAAAGAAATAGGTCGGGACTAAAATAAGTGGACTTAGATAGAAATAAAAGGGATTTGAAAATTCTAAAGAAAATTTATTCCTTTGAGGAAATAAGAAAAAAGATTTGGACCTTCTTTTAAATATTAATGAAACTAATGAACAATATCAATGAGCGGAAGTTGTGTTTCCGTTATGAGTATCATGATTGGTATGTGAGCAACGAGTGAATTCTAAGTATGGGTTGGACCGTGAGTATGGCATGAGAAAAAAGGATTGGTACCCGAATTTGGTTGAATGTGATTAAACATGTCATCACGTGCATCATGTGCATTCGGGGGTGATATGAAATTGGAAAAGATAATTGAGTTATGAAACAATGCGATTTGGTAATCGATTTTAATGGAATGGATAATAGCATAAATCTATGTGCATGCTCTATTACTAACACTCGTTAAGCCGGGGATAATTTCGCTAACCGTGTGCTACAACGAGGGATAATTTTGTTGTGAGCGAGTAGGTGATAATGAGATCACCGAGAGTGAGTAATAGAGCGAGTAGGTGATAATGCAATCACCGAGAGATGGAATGCACGAACTTACTAATACCTAGGTTACCCGAATTAAAAATGGATGGGTAGAATGGGAAACAAAAACTTCATTACATATCACGTGCATCACCTTACTTACCGAGCTTTGGCTCGCCCCGTTGTTATTTTTATGTCGTGACGGAAAAGGACAAGTTGGTACGGATGCGGCTGGCTCCTCCTAACTAGCTCATGTGAGGCACCATATATTAATTTTTATTTTGTCTCGTAAATTTAGGGTATGGAGTTCGTGAGAAATTAAATATTGCCCGTAATGTTTTATTAATGTATTTAATTATGTTATGTAAATTTTATCTTAAGGATTTATATACGTAATGTGTTGTTAAAGTTTAAGAATATCATAAGAGAACTACTTAGAGTTTAGGATATGTTAGCATAACGCGCTTTGTCCAAGTACTCTACTTGGCTAGTAGAAATACGACCGGGGTGGGGGCATGAGATTTATCTTCTCTACTAATACCTCGAGTTAATTATGGGACCTATATATCTATGAAATATAAGGTGAGCATCAAATTGTTAATCTAGGCTATCCCTAATAATTAACTAATTCGAGAGTGGTACCATATATGATTAACAAATAGTATACATTGCGGGTTATTATTGGTAACCATATTATAAGTGAGATTCCGTTATACCCTTTATACTGGGGAATTAGTTACAACATTATATATAGTTTAATTTAAGGTAGAGGCATTAAAGATTAACAATATATAATGAAAAATGATAAGTAATTAACCTAACTAGGGGAGATCGACAATTTACCGATTATAATTCAGTACTATAATTCGTACCCAGTATTACCTTTATTATTAACCATAATAGCGATATATTAATATCAACCATAGGCCAATCGAGGGATCTTAGGAATCATACTATTATATGTTTTCCACGTTTCTCAACCTGCCCCAATATTTTAGGGAATATACCCCATCAAAGGATTATCATACTAAAGAGGATATCCCTAAGATTATATGGTTATCCAATCAAGTACTTACCAGCTTAACTTATACATTATCACATTAGGCTACGTGATTGGGTCCATCCTCGCAATTAATTAATTTTGATATATATTCATCGAGTAAACCTTAAATGATAATATTATTCTTTTGGATAATATTGAGTAACTCATCCGTAATTATAGGGAGTCTATTTAACTAGATTATCATAATATTAGGTTAACTAATATTATGTTTCAATTAATACCTATTATGGGCCTATTTGTGTAATCATTGTATAATTACAGATAAGGTGAATTATATGAATAGGATTATAAGTTAAATTTTCACAATTTAGGTTACATATGTTTATGATATATTAGTATCATTACAAGTGACGATGATATAGTTAAACCTAATAATTAGCAATCACGAGCCTAACTGGGGAAACATAGGGATGGGCACAAAGTTAAACCAAATAGCTTTATTTTGGTAATAGGTTAGGTTTGTGTATTAGTCTGAATAGGGTTGATATAAAAATGCCGACTAATTACCTTGGCTATTATAATTAAGTAGCATTTTGTTACTTAATACCGACTCTATAAGATTACCAATGAGTTTAAACCCAATGGCTATCACCTATTAAACAAACAACCTAGATAATTGTTACTAAATCAACGTGGGTCAATCAACTGTTAGTGTAGGTGCCCAAGATCCAACCATTTATGGATGGGCTTGAGTTAATGTATCATTACATTATTTATTTTGATAATAATAAAGAAGTCATTTTGTTAATCTTATGTTTACATGTTCAGTAGAATTAGATAGAAGTCCTTATGATATATATTTGCAATAGTGATTTGTCGAAAAATATGAGATAAACACCGATGCACATAAATGATATTATTAAATGTCCCAAATCTTAGTGTTGTCAAGAGTGGACATTGACAAATGCGAATAGACTTATAAATGCTAGCTCATGCTATGTGATAACAATAGGAGATCTCATACCTATTGATATGGTGATGCTAAATCAAGCACTTAGATGATTTATGTTAGAGAACATATCACTAGACTTGACTCGTCATGAGAACCGATTTGGTTTTAGTCTATGGGAATCTCATACGAGATGGGTACAAATGGTCCTCGGATATGAAGTCATCATGGTTATCTTATTGGAGGACTTATACACTTTGAAACTTGTTTTGATGGACCCATTAATGGGTTGTATGTGGGCAATTTGTTGGGTGCATAGGAATTCAATAGAGATAGGTGTATGGCTAAGATAGGACATGTCATTCCTTGTACGCTAAAGGAGTTATCACATTACGCTTTGATAAGTGTCTACTCAAGAAATCTATAGCCATATTAGGAGTACAACAATAGAGCATAATTAGTCTACTCTAAGAGCTAAGATAATTAGGAATCGAAGAAAACTTATGTGATCATAACCGAACAAGACTAATAACCAAGTTTGAGATCACACTTTGATAAATTGACATGAGGACTAAATCGTATAGTAACCATGCTCATGAAAGGTAATAACGGATTAACTAATCCTCCTAGATAATTGGGTAGTCATGATGCCTTGCTAGAGGCCAATCTTGATTTATATGTCAAGAGATAAAAGAGGATTCTTTTATTCTTGATACATTGCTAACATATCTAGGAGCCTATTGAGTCACACGCATAAGTTTAAGTATTCACATTATAAATGAGAAGCAAAAATATTTAAAAAAAGTTTCTAATTATAAAAGGTTTCCTATTTTGGAAAGAGTTTCCAAAATGGAAAGTTTCCTATTTTAGAAATTGGTTTTCTAATTTGGAAGTTAGTTTCAAATTTTGAAATAAAGAACCTAAAAGGAAAGAAGTTTCCTACTCCTACTTTAGGTTAAAGGGTATTTTGAGAAATTATTTTCTAATATGGACCCCGCCAAAATAATCTAAGAATATTTATTTGGATAGTCCAAATGAATTAATTAGGCTAAAATAGTTTTGGCCCATTAGATTTAATTAAAAGCTTAAAGATAATTTTGGTGGGAGGATAAACATCAATCTTATTGGATAAGGTTGAATGTTTTAAAGATAAACATCAATCTTATTGGATAAAGTTGAATGTTTTAAAGATAATAATCAAATAGTCCACATATAACTCCTTATCCTTGGAGGATAAGGAAGCAACAACCTAGAGTCTTTTATGGACTCATAGTCACCTCTCTTCTTATCCTTGGAGGACAAGGAAACTCTCTCTATATATGAGGAGCATAAAGGCTAATGCAAGAAAGGATATTCGGCCAACATAAAGAAAAAGGGGAGAGAAAATTCAGCCAAGCATAAAAATTACCTAGTGGCATATAGCCAAGAGAGAAAATAAAGGATAAAATATTTTTCTCCTAAACCCTAGAAAAAATATTCTTTTTCTCTCTTTTAACGTTGTTACAAAATTGCCCGGGATTAATTTTTAGAGGAAATACAAAATCGAAAAAGGTGGAACTAGCACCCCACTAATTTTAAGTGCTTCTTTATGGATACTTGGACCGCATGGATCAACGAGAGGCAAGACACTTGGACTGGCTTTGTTAAAAACAAATTTAGATCTGCACTATAAGAGGTAATCCTTTAACTTATAGCTTATTATTCATGTGTGTATGGTTAGTAGATTCAATGGCTTAATCTTGGGGCCTTAGATGGAGAAATTTTTTTTGTTTATTTCGCACCTTCATAGATGCACGATCCTTCATCAACTAGGTACTAAAACCTAGGTATCTTCTAAATGGTCATCAATATACCTTCGTATATATCTTAATTATATATATCATTATACAATAATGTATACTAGAGAGAGTATGGTTACCAACTACCTATCAAATCTTATACCAAATCCCATCGACCTATTAGCCATTTATCTCTTTTCATAATTATATGGCCATATCATTAGATATAAAAGGCACCATTACTATATTATGAAATCAGCTCACTTGACCATGTCAAACCATCCTATAAACACTCATTACCAATTGGGATTATATCAATGCATAAAGGTCATGGTGTTAAATCATATCAATTAGAAGATATAATAGTTTATGGGTTATTGATGGTATAACCACTTTATTAGATATAAATCTCAATTGGATATTAATAGGCTAATCGATGACGACTCCTATACGGTATTAAGCATTGTTAATCCAATAGTCTAATGGTGTATTGGGATATCCCAATAGCCTATATCTCATATAATTCACGTATAATGAGGTAGATAGGATACCTATTGGTGATTATGGTAATAGACCATAATTAATACACTTGGAAACAACTATATAGATTATGGCCCAACTAAGTAATTATGAACAATGTGTACTACATAAAAGGGACCCTTATATAGAAGTAGGGATTTACATAAGTCCCTTTATTATTAGGGGTTCAGATCCTAGTTATAATCAATAATGTTTACTATTATTCATGGGGCCATATATAATACTATTTAGAATGACCAATTAATTGAGAGGTGACTAATAAATGATACGGATATTTTTATCGATATTTTTACCAATATTTTAACCAAGTATACTCCAATAGAATAAGGGTAATATCATTAAAGGGTTCCTTATCTTGGTCTATTAAATTATAATAAGTTTATATGAGTACACTAGTATATTTGATATAATCCCATTATTAGGTGATATACCCCTTAGTGGAGTTGACCTTTCTATAATGAAAGGATTGAGTGATCTATGTGATAATAACCAAGTTAAAAAAAGTGACATGAGACCCCTCAGCTCGATATTATAGCCTCGGGCCTTGAGTTATAGAAAGGTCCTATTAATGGGATAAAAGGTTAATAATTAAGCATTATATAAAATAACTATTTATGTAGGGTATTTACCAGATATTAGGAATCCTAATGATTATTGAGGACATATATCTGGTAGATTATTTGTACTAATATGGTATAAATATCATAGTTATCCTAAGTCTTTTTCCCTAAATATAGGGTTTAGTAAGGCTTATCGGGTAAGAGAGTATCCTTACTAGGGGTCATAATTGTTAAAACATAACTCATTTGGTCTATAGGATGGTTATCCGAGATATAAACCTATTCTCTGTAGGATTTAGTAATCCTAGTAATTTTGATTGATCTATAGGATCGGTTATCTAGGAAATAAAATGTCAGCTTGGTCTCATTTAGTAATCTCTATATTTTACCAGTTATGGGTCCGTAGTAATCAATTGACATTATGTACTCACTATAAATTTACCTATATGTTAATAGATGGAATGAACCTCCTAGAGGGTACTATCTCATAATATTAGTTACCCCAATGTCAGTTAATTATCCTATGAATAGTATATTCTCCAATGGGGATATGAATGACCTATATTGGTAAGGGACCTTATTAGCATTAGCTTAAAAGGTATATACCACTAACTAGGTATAACAAAATAACTTAACTAGTAATTATGTATAGTTCCCTAAGTTTAATATAGATAATATACTAGTATTTTTATTTATTACCAGATATAAACTTAAATCGAGGTATTAGTAGAGAAGATAGTCAAAATTGGGTCAACCTAATTAGAATAATAGGTCTATGATTATATGAGGTAACATATAAAATATAGATATATCACATCCTAGAATAATATGGATATAAATATGGGAGAATAAACTTAGCATATTTATCCCTAGTATACTTGGAGTAACCATATGATTACCATATGTTTATATAGTCACCATAAATAGTCCATTATTTACATATAATAGATTATATTAATATTATATAAATAATACTAGGGTATTTCCCAAATATCATAGTTGATAACCTAATTATCAGTACTTGGTCATGATAATGATATAAGAGGCTTAAAAATAGATGCACACATTATGATAAATAATGACTAAGAAGACTCATGTGTTTATAATATTGAGAGATTATAGTTAATGATAATACTCCCCATCTTACCTAAGTATACTCATTATAGGTTATCAACCACCTTTAATCTAACATTGTTTAACTAAGGTACCTAACACCATGACCTTATAGTGATTAACCATTATAATGTATTATAGTCCCAAAAGGATTGTGAATATATTGAGAGGGCATTGTATAATACCAATGATGATATCCCCTATTCAATTATAAATACTTTGACTATTTAACTAGTCCTTATATGACTTGGTGATAACCTGGCTAGGTTGAGAATATGTTACTCCTTATAATTAGACTATATTTTAGATTATATATAGAAATATTATGGGTATCAGTCCCACTAAGTGATTACTTGTGTAATATTCACTAACATTTAGTGTAAATAAGGTCATGGTTACTAATTATTAGCACTACCCTAATATATTCTCTTCATAACTCTATTAGTATGACCACTATTACAAAAAAATACCCTATACCTAGTTACACTATGTCTCCTAACTCTCAATAATCCCTATCATTTATTGAGAAATTGTCCACAGTAAGGCCAAAATAATAACCAAATAATTTCAATTATCTTAAACTTGATAACATTTATTCAAAAAATATATGATAACTATGTATTATAAATTAAACTATTATACATATTAATACAAAATCTTTTTTGGGTAATTTAACATGATATGGAGTAGGCCAAATAACCTTAGGGTTACCTCAAGTAACTAGAGACTACTTATAATAAGTCTCAATAGGATGCTTACCATCAAGGCAAATCAGTTCCCAAATGGATTTGACTATTAGGCTATGCCATATGGTAATATTCCCCATCAAAATTTACTTTCCATCTAGTTAGTAATTACCTCAAATTATGATATTTTAGCCCTAAGTATAATTGATATATTCACTATAGTAAATAGGAAGGTAGTTAATTAATAGTCCACTAAATTAGTTTGGCTCAATGATTTATACCTACTAATATATTAACCCATCAAATTGTTCATAGGAGTATGTTATCCTTAATGAAATTAGGAAGGTAGTTATCCTACACAATCTATCCCTATTAGGTATTCCTTCCGTTATGGTATTAACTATATTGGTGAACCAGGTTATAGATTATTGATTACTGTGATCCAATATCTCATAGTAATATTGGAATGGAGGGTTGATCAAAATTAATAACCTTTTTCTATTCATAGGGAAATTTATATAGGTATATCCGACTATAATATCTATATATATTTCATAGAGTTTAATTATACCATTCTAGTAATTTTCCATACTAGTCCATAATATACTAAAAGTATGTAGGGATTAACCCTCTTCTCATGCTTATGGATTCAATTCGATCACTCTTGTTATTAATCATGAGGGTCACCGCTCTATTGAAGGTGTTCACTACTATGTTGGCATTTGTAATAGATTCATATAATAGGTATTAATGACCCAATACTATACCTTATTCTTAATGAGAGAGGGTAATCTAATTAATTTGGTCAGGATGTTCCTTTATGCTTGTACGTATCATTTGATTATTAGTAGGGACTAGAGAATAACTAGGGTCTTTCTACCTTTTTCTAATAGTGGGTTAATATATCATTGGGCTAATGAATAAGGATAATGTAAGAGGATATGACTAATCATTAATAAAGAATATATGATACCTCTTAATGAATATGAGCTAACTCTTATCCCGAATAAAAATATAGATATCTTAAGCTACTGTTTAGTAAAGGGTAAATATAGACCAATATATAGGGGTACCCTCTGTTATCCTATTTGACCTAAATAGGATACTCGAATTAATATTTATTCCATTAAATATTTATTATTTCAATATATATTATATTGAGTATCAACGTAGTTAAGAGTTATGATAGGGATATACTATAGGCTATTTATGATTATCTAATGAACCTTTACTTTGATTATTAGGATAAAAATGGCCTATGTTGATCATTGATTTAAATATTGATAATATCCATGATGTATTAAGGATAATCTTAATTAGTATTTAAGGTAAAGCTATCCCCCCTCTATTGGAAGGATAATATTAATTATTCTTAACCTATATTCATATAGAGTAATGGCCTAATATTCTTAACGATATTATTCTTCAACTATATCGAGGTAGGCTAGTGCCCGGTAGTTAACCTATTTAGATTTATTGTTATTAATTAATATCTATATATATCACCTATCATTGATGAGAGGCTTAAATAGTATAGACATGGGTAGCCTAAATTACCCTTATTTACAATCATCTTAATTGTATCATCTATTAGAGAAAGTCATAATTTTCAACATGAATAACTATTTATTAAACTATTTGGAGATAGTAGAGTTATTAAAAATGATGACTTAGGGTACATATCCTTATATTAATAAGGGGGCAAGTTAACCATATAATTAAAAGTGATTATAATTTTATGATATTGGAATACTCCATTTGGATATAGGCTAACTTTATCAATCAAGAAATATGGTTACTATTGTTAAATTGATGTCAATGAGGAATAAGCTAACCAAGATTACTTGTATAAATAATCAATAGGACCAATGGGTGACATAGAGAGTTATCAACCATTTTCGGCCTATAATATCAACATATGAGTACCCATTAATCTATTAAGGGAGTAAATAATTGCTAATTTATCACAAATGGGTATTAAATCTTCATAGTGTAAATATCTCAAATGGCCATCTGATTATTGGTAGTTTAATTACCATTTTTATTATATCACCAAGTAATGTAATAATTAAAGTGATAATGAAGTATGATAGCATACTTATATGAATAACTTGAAGATACCCTAATGGATTCCATCGGGGTAAAGATGTTATATATCGGGTACATACTAATATTTCCCTACCTAACAATATGAGCTTTCCCGTATGATCGACCTTGTTTAATACCTATAGCTCAATTCATCTACATAGGGATAATCTATATGTAACATATTTGGTAAGTCCTATAACCTATAAGGAGATATAAAAGAGGTGTACTTATTGCCATATAATTCAGTATATGATAATATCAACCTATCAGACTTTAATTTGGTAATATAGGAGGATTACCCTAAATTTGACTAAACTCGTGTATTATAATGGAGCTAATCTTTTAGAGATATATCGGGTAATGGGTCAATTCAGTTATTTTACCTATTTAATGTCCCCCTAATATTATAGGGAAGAAAATGTTTCAATATATTAAATATTAGGAGTGGATAGTACCAATTTGTTCGGACCTTGTTTAGGCTAGCAGATAAATACGAGTCGGGATATCATGGTAATAATATTCTCTAAGGCCTTGGATAGTGGCCTTTGTATGTTATATTCTCACCTGATTTTGGTTAGGGAGGAATCAATATTGATAAAATAGTTGCCCATACTCCCAAATAGATGATTATAAGGACTTCCCCTAATTATGATGAAAAGTGGTGACATAATAAAGAGTCTCTTATATGTTTTCCATGTTTCTCAACCTCGTCTCTACTCTATTTATATATTAGGGTAGTACTCTAAAAGAATATAATCAATGTATCACCACTCTTATAGGTATATGGAACAATGAGGACCTTGGCTAAGGGTTTTATATGGTTGACTTAAATAATACCTAAATATACCTCGAATAAATGATAATATCATTTTCTAACTAGGGTAACTCGACTCTTTTGTATTTTGATTCAGTAGGGCATATCGTTACCATCTTAATCTTGGATGCTAGACAAAGGTACTTTGTTAGTAAGGACTATCATCCCAATAAGTGATGAAAATACTTATTGCCTTTTCTAAATAGCATATTAGTGCTAAAATATAATTTAATCCGAAATACTCTCTAGTGAGGTAGTGATAATATATCCTATTAGGACATATTTGGTTCACATATACTTCTATTTTAGGCTTGACCAAATCGTAGATTAATGAAGATCATTTGATGGTATATGGCATCCTAATATGCGCAAATTATATGGTCCTATTGGAATTTTAGTAGATTCCCAATCCTCGATCAACATCTCGAGTATTGCTAGGTGAAACACAATCACCATGGTGAGCTATAGGGACCATGTATAGAATATGGCTATAAGCCTTATATAGTTGGCCATTATTATGAATAGATAAGAGTACACGTCCCTATACCTATTATTAACCTTTAAAAGTGGGAACAATCTACCCATTTCATGTTAGTATTAACCCCTATTTACTTAATCATCCTAATAATCTGTGAATCCTAGGGTGAACTATATAGGTTATGATAGTTTTCACCCTATTTTGTTTAAGGTGGACAATATAACTCCTATTTATTTATGAGAAATTATATAGTATTGGTATATAATGAGTAGTCCATCACCAAATGTAAATAGAACCTTAAATTTAAAAAGAGCATATGATGAATATCAAGAATATCTCCATATAATGGTTTAACAAATTATAGTTGTCATTGTATTATAACTATTAGCCACTTCATTACTATTATACTTATATTCAATTGAGGATATCTTTTACTTGATATATGCATCAATATAATTAACTCCTAAGGAGATATCCTATTTATAAAATTAGGAAGGATTTATGGTAGAGATAAGTAAGGGTTATACTAATATATGGTGGCTAAAATATTTATTAGGGGGCCATTACGTCCTATCGAGTATGATAGCATTGAATTTAATTGATAAATCTAAAGACCATGATGCCAAATTATTGGAGTATTAATTAATGTGACAGAATACAAAGGATTAGATAACAGTATAGATGTTATTCAATTAATTTTAGTATCATCCATGCTTTGATATATTAACACATAAATAGTATGGATGATTATCTATATGAAGATAATACTTTAATCTAGGGTATAATAGTAAGTCAAACATTAGTTCACCTCTATGAGATTTTGATAACTCGATCATTATAAAATGGTATACCAAATGCTACTAACATTTAGCAAATATTTAATTATCTTATACCTAATACGAATATTGTGTCCGACTTACTATTACACTCTAGATTAAATAAGGCTTCACCATTATCATGTTTACTAGAGTAGACGCAAGGGTATATGAGAGTAATGGTTAGAAGAAAGGTATCCTAGGATAACTCATGCTAGAGGTCACGATAAAGGGTATATAATTATAGAACATCTAGGTAGTAAGGATAGTCCTTTATAATATTCTCTAGAGTCCTTAATAGATGATATAGCCTAACCTTAGAGAACATTGGGCACAATACTATCCATTTACTTAGCTATGTTCTACACAATATTACCCCACATATAAGTCACATAATATAATCAATTCTTGGTTTATAATTAGGAATTAACTATGACCCCTTACCCCATGTTATTTAATACATTATTTGACACACCCTGCACCAACTTTATATGACTTGATCATGAGAATAGTATAATTAGTATAATATTTTGAATAGTATACAATACAATCCTTCATTACCAGGAGGCTTACTTTATACTCATTAACTAGAAACATATTAAGAGGACTAATAGTGACCTTATCTTCTCCATAAGGACAATGATAATATTAATACTAGCATGAGTATTAACTTGGATTCAACCGCTTGATAGTCTCTCCAGTTAATGATTACGAAAGGTAATTCATAAACTTCCATAATATTATATAGAGATACAACAATATCCCAATTGACCATTCATAAGATCACCATAGTTTATAAGTAGGCTCTCGTAATTAAAATATTTTAGTTAGACATATGGACAATTATAAAAGGTTATCTGATTAATTTGTAGAGAAGCTATTATTACAATTCGAATAATTTCATAACTCATAAATATTATGCCTAATATATTGTATTAGGATATCTCTTTAGCCCCGACTAAAATGTTTTTAGTCATGACCGTGACTAATGACATGTTCCCTCCGTAATTAGTAAGGTATTCATAGGTATAAATTGGTAGTTTATAATTATGGGTATTAGTTATGCCCATAATTACATTGATATTCCAAATACTATCGGCTATACATAGTTTATTAGCCATTGTCACGCAATTTGAGTTTGAGTCTATATAGTCCATTATCAAAAGATAATTCGGTGATAGGTTACTATTAGACTGTAATCCGAGTAATATGAGAACAATATTCAAGTCATCTATAGTTAGAATAATAGGTAGTCCTAGGTACTTCACTATAATTATACTATGTTGCCAGTTCCTTATTAGGTATGAATATAAAACATTATGCTTTGTCTTTATAATGGGTAAAGACGTTTTAGATACACCATACTCATTATAATGTCAAGGATATGTAACATAATACTTGATATGAGGAAGAGAGGAAAATATTAATTTATAATATTTAGTCCATATATGAATTCCCCCAACCTAAAGTGATTACCATTCATTTACCTTTGATTTATTCTTATTTATGGTTGTAAATATCCTATGATACTATAAGTATCAAATATTGGCATATATATGATTATCCTTGATAAGTACCTTTGTATATTGAAGGCATAACTACCATATATTCCATCGAATACCATAATTTGAGGTAATATCCCGTCATGTTATATGATTAATCTGAGAACACTTTGATTAATGTAGATATGTGAGTTAGTAATCTATATTGATCCTATACCTAATATATGATATTTATAATAGACTAGAATCAGTAAAATATCCTCACTACATATCAGTGAGATACCATTTAATAGGTCCTTGAGATTGGTGATAAAATTAGCCTATATTCCATCGAATATCAACTATAAATTATAATACTCTACTATTAATAGACTAGTCGAGAAAATAGGTACCATAGGGAGTACTATGGTATACCCACTATTTTAGAGAATCCCTAATTGATGAGTGTCAATTATGGTCATGAGAGTATCCATGATATAATACTTAAGTCTAAAATTGTTAAATACTTGTCCATACATGGGACCATACATCCCTTTATTGGACCTACCAATATCCATAACGGAATTTCGGATTAAATGTTCTTGTGAATTGACATAGGCCTATTATTCTCATTATTTCCTTATATTAGAGAGTCTATTTAGTATTAAATTATAATACTCAAATAGAGTATATCATAACCATAGGTAACTATTAATTTGAGGATTAATACTATTATATTCCCTCTCTTGGTTTATAACCTATATTGTGGAACAACCTCTCTATATGATGTGTCACTATCTTGGGGAATAGAGAGGATTTATCAATTGTTTACATACATGATTTGTATTAATATACAGGGTATACTTATATTAGAGTATTAATGTTTGACTTACTAGGGGAGAATCCCAATTGCTAATCATACAAGCTCATGTTTTATCTCGGTATAATAATCTTGATAATTATGCCCTAATTATGTATTATCCTATCTTAACTATCTTGATAATCTTCTAGTAGGTTTGTATTTCACGAAAGGTTAAATATCTTGATAATCTTCTATACTAGCAACATTTTAAGTGGAGAAGTTAAGATAGGATAATACATAGTTAGGGCATAATTATCAAGATTATTATACCATGTTTCATATTTAGTTCCCCTATATGTGTCTAATCTAATTAGTTAATGTAATTGGACCATTACTTATAAAAAGAGTATTTTGATAATTATCAACTTTCCTATGTTAAATATATAATTAACCTAGGTAAAATTATATCCCCATTGATATTATAGAATAGGCTCCTAATAATATACGGACATGTATTCTTGATTCAATATACCATAAATAGATTAATTATAGCTCTTAATATCAAAACATTATGTTCCCTATTGGGTATGATATGGGACCATATATCCCATGATCACCTAGGAGATATTGGTAGTTAAAATATACTCTACTTATCACTAGTAGTTCATAATTAAGGGTATTAGTAGACAATATATTTAGGGAAACCTTAGGGATGCTTAATATACAAAACTATTGTTATCACCTAGTTCTCATTTAGTTATGATGGTTAAATTGTATAATCATAGGACATTACTAAAATATACTCCTATCAATGGAGACCATATAATATTATGGCCAATACTTATATGTGTTATCAACCCTATTAGCCATAACACCCTTCCTCATGGGATAACTAAAGGGACTATGTTATCAGCTTAAATATGGCCCATCTATGAGTATAATAGTGTTATCTAAATATGTATATCCATTATTGATATCATATTATTAGGATATATCATATAAATGGAATAGCATTTATGTGTTATATACTATTTATCATATCTAATAATTTCATTATTACTTGTTTGGTACTATTCTTTTCACTAATGATGTCATATCCCTATGGAGCCTTGTATAAAATTAATATGATGGTCAACTCTTATTGGGATGAATATATGGTAATAATTTTGTATCAATATAGGTCCATAGAGAGTTGTCCAGAATGACCATTTTAGGGACCGATAGTGTTATAACTAGGTAAGCATCACCCTTAAGCTAAGCAGGTATATCTCTTTGCTCTAACATATTTTGATTATAAGTTATGGTTAGAAATATATACTAGTATAAAATTATAGGTTAACCATATGGTTGTTATCTATAAGATAAACTTCATATAAAGGGGCATTTTCCATTATGGGTATTAGTACTTCACACCCGATTAAGTTGTGAAATTAACATAATACCATATATTGTTTTCTTCTAGTTATAATTGACTAAGATTGCTATGGATTATATAATTGGATATATCAGCAAACGACTATATACCATTATGGTGTCATATAGAGTGAACTTCTAATTCATTTTAAAACTATAAGATTAACGTTTATTAAGTTATTTAAAGGTTAAAATGTCATCTTAATATATTCCTTTTTAGAGAGATTGGTCCAACTTAAGGGTAACCAAGGGATACAAACGATCCCAGCTTATTATGACAACCAATTCCCAAATTTAGACTATGGTATAAAGCTATAATCATATCCCGTTATTGGATTGTTATAGCTATGGTTAAAGAGTTTTGAGGACTCTATAACAAGTAAATACCCTATGATAGCTAAATGGAGGCATACCTTATGTATGGTGGGTATTATGTTGGTATATATATAGACCTTGTTTACTAATAGGGATTAGTAATCCCTAACATAACCTTAGACTAATGGATAGTAGGATACATTCATAAAGTATAAAATTCTAACTTGATAAATATTGTAAGTTATTATACCTCCTAAACCATAGGTAGTACTAAATATATACTTATCATATAGAGTACACAATTAATTATACTCATCTTAGTGGATAGGTTAACAATACTATCATCTTAACCATACTAATTATGGTTATTATCTTAAATTACTATGGGGTAATTTAACTCATAATATGCCCCTAATATCGAGGGAATGGTATAATTAAACTCTATGAAATATATACATATATTATAGCTAGATATATCTATATAAATTTTCCTATGAACAAACAAAGGTTATTAATTTTGATTAGGCCTCACCTAATTAACGGTCAGGCAAATAAGGTAACAATACCCTATATGAGATATTCAATTAATATCTCTTCAAGAGTAGGGGATATCCCCATTATATACAAATTATATTAGTGTTGACCTAAGGGGTTATGATATTGTATTACTAATATCATTATTAATATATTAAGGCTATCTGAGGGGTAGCCATTTGATAAAACCAATATAAAAATATTGGCGAGGGATGACTAATATAATTTGTAGTCATTAGTAAATTATCTCATCAAAATCTATCATCTAGTTAGGTGGACCTTGGTTCTTTTCTCCATTTATTTTAGGTGATAAATATTACTTAAATTATGTATAGCCTAAACTTAAAGTAAATTCTGAGTATCCGTCTCACCATTACTATACGATCATCCTTTTCTCCCTCCCTCTTTATCAAGCCCATTATTTGCTTGTGATAATAAGGCCATTAGCTATTTTATTTCGTAAAACAAAACAACTAATGATATGGAATAATAAAAGCCATTATAGTGAGGGATATAACAATAACTATTAAATCATAGTATGGTCATCCTTAGGTTACTACTATTAGTAGGGTCCCTCTCTAATAGCATACACTATTATACTATAATTAATGATTAAATTACTAGGGAATAATTTAGGGATAATCCTCTTACTCTAGTATACAGCTATATAAGACCGATTAATGTACATTATCAATAGGGAATAATATATCATTCCCTTGCATATTATTAGCATTTAGAGAATGAACCTTCTTATGATGGTATAAGAAACTTTATTAGGATTTGTTCTATTATCCGATAAGATAATATGATCCATAAGACATACAAGTTACTATCATTCCATGAGTTATAAATCTGAATAATCAAATAGGTCTCAAACACATAATGATTAAACACATTGCTAATATAGACAGATCCCTATCCATTGATTACTTTTAACTAGAATTTATTATGTCCCATGTTTTATCCCATAATAATACTATCTAGGATATATCCCACTAAATGTAGTTAACATATTAGCATGTTGAGTTAGAACCATAAGATATTAAATCACTCAAGGATATAGACTGTGGTATTTTACCTAATTGGACTAGTGTTATATATCCGTCAATATGGGCCATAATATTTGTCATGATATATGTAACCATAGAGTACATTAATGATATTATCTAATAATTAGACTCCTATAAATTAGGGTAATGATGGTAACCATAAATATCAATTGGCATGGACATATCGACTATAGTCTCCCTTACTTATCATGCCCACTTATAATTATTTTGAGATAATATCATTTTCTAACTGGGTAGTGCTCATAAACCTACCGGAGTTATAATTTAGTCATTTATCTCTTGATAGGGTAAACAATAACATATGTGCCTAAGTAGTATTATATTTCTCTTGGTTATATAGTTGACAAGGAAGGGTCTCTAGAACGATAAAGTTAGCCCAATAACTTTATATGGTGGGATAAATAATTATTGTAATAATATATTATAGTAAAATTTTTGATTATCCATGGTTAATCCCTTAAGTTATCCTTATTTCTTAATTTGAGGAACAATATAATAGTTATAATTATCACGACAGAGAGTGTTACCTTATTAGTGGGCTATTATAGGTATTGTTATATTAAACCCAATCTAAGGTTATACACATTAACTATCAATATACTTAAATATTAATATTAAAAGGATCCCATCATATTGGGAACTAACCTTAGATTGGGAATTAAGTTATAGGTCAATTGATAGTCATTACAGCCATATATCTATAATATTACCAATAATATGGAGGGATCTCTATAATCTATTACCCATATAGTCACTAGTAATTCATACCTAAGCTATGATTTAGGTAGGTTAATGGGCACTCGTTAAGTTATCTAATACTCTAGAGGTAGTAACTACAATAATTGGCTCCCTTATCGATTACATGGTCAACCCATAAAGTAGCTATAATAGACTCACATTAATAAATTGCATGTTTGAATACCAAGTGAATCTGTACACTTACCATTGATGACAACATTATAAATTAAGATATATAAAGTCCTAGTTATTTTGAAATAATTGTAACTTAGTATCCCCGTTGATCCTATACATGGGCATTCTCTATAAAAGGCCCATACTATTAATGATAGGAAATGTAATCCTTAACTAGGAGAGAGGGGAATGAGGTTTAAATAATATTTTACTCATTAGAGATAACTCAGTATCAATCTGTTATGGATATAATTACTATTAGAAGAGGGTAAGACATTAAGGCTTATAGGTTAAAACGTATGGTTACTTCAAGATGGGAGTTAATTAGAAACCCACATAATTAAAGTTAACATATCACCAAAGGGATTAATCAATAATTGTTGATTGGATACATCCTAGTAGATAATAATGTATCAAATGGATAACCCAAAATGATATATGTTATATAGTTATATAGTAATGTTATCCATCTTGGATAGATTATCCTGTTCCTTACCAGGAGGCTTATTATTAATAAAATAATATTTTTAATTGTAGTGCCTAAGATAGCCTTACTGCGAGACATGGATATACAAGCGAAACATAAGGATAATATGATTATCTTTTTGGAAGAAATAAGGGTAACTATAAGGGATAATTGTTCCTTGAGAACCTCTAAGGTATGTAAGTAGGGTAATGAGTCCGATACATCTCTTATAACTATCTTGGGAATTCTATAAGCTATCGCAAAATATAATTAGCCCATATTTAAAATATGCTATTCCTCCTAATGAGGTTAAAATGGAGGGATTTCTCGAAGGATCACTCTATAGTTTATTAGGAATAGATTATCCTAATAAATCCATCCCACTTGGGTTTACTATTATACCTATGTTTCACGGATAATAATCTTATTAATATGGTTACTAATATTATAATTATATGGCTATTACTTTAACTAATAGTGTATTATAACACTATTAGCTATAATTAACATTAGCTTAAGTAGATAATGGTACTTGATGTTCCATATTATTGTAATAAATCTCGTCCTAATAGATGTCCTATTGATACATCCTAGGTCGACAATAGGAGTTATCATTATACCATCCCTATTAATTTGGGATAGGGACATCAATTAGTAATGCCTAATATACTAATGGTTCTTGATACTAAACGCCTAATATATCATATGAGACCAATACACCATTAGCCTATTAGAAATCCTATGATACATTAATAGGATATAATTACTAGATAATTTATAAGTATTAACATATTACACCAAATATACTATTAATCCTCATTATGTTAATGATAGTATTGGGAAAATTAGCCTCATCCGGTTCAATCACTCCGACCTAGGTTCTTATATATATCTAAATTGGTTAACTATAATTCATGATAATTATAAGATTAATACACTCTATAAGGTATAATGGATGATCATAATGTATTAATATACATCTTTATGAGGATTATTGATATTATAGAGTAGGGGAAGTAGGATCAATATATTGTAGGGTCACCACTATTAGTATACCTAACCTTGTCTTGGGTTAATACCTAATATATCCAACATGATTTATCCATGAGCATGGCCTCATTTGATCCTAGCATAACTATGGGAAAGGTTACCCATGGTCCCACATAATAGTCATCGGTAGTATACTTGTCATTAGTTAATATAGTTAGTTAATATGGAACGATTGCTATAGTGATTGAACCATACTCTTGTGATTAATCTTATTGCCCAAGGGACTCTAACAATGGATTAGTATAGCCACTATAATATTTGGTTATTCATGGCACGCAATCAATTAATTGTATAAAGTATTACCTTTTTTTCTCTACTAATACCTCCTAATGTGAGTGATCATACATTCATAAAAGTCGATTATTCTCCCATTAATAGTTAAGGGCAATACTATTAATAGCTATATCATATAATGTAAGGTCCTCCTAAACCATAGGTAGTACTTAAATTTGAAATAAGTGGCCATAATATAAGTATCAATATGATTTACTATTAATAGTATTACTCATTATCAATAGAGTAATGACCTAATATTTATAACTATCCCTTAAGTTTAATCAAAGTATGTTTCTATTTAACTATCAATATATCGATTGATTAATAACTACTATGGTATTATTAAGTATTTTTTATCCCTATTAATATTAATGATTAGCCATGTTCATCTCCTCTTTTAGTATCATTAAACAATTGTCTTCAAGTTATTCATATAATTACCATTATCACAATGGGTCTTCAACCTAAAGTATGATATAATCTAGATAAGCCATAATTCAGCCATTTTATCTTATTAATACCTAATATTGAGCATCAATAACCAACTAAGGCCCATTAGTATATTTGCTCTAATACCTCATTAGCCATATCTCAGTTTAACAAATATTATAATGTCTATGCATTAACATGGTTAGTTATCAAGGAAATTGCATCATGATCCTCAACACTTTAATAGTTATTAGGGCCCACGAACATTAGGATGATAAGGTATAACCAATATATAGCCAATCAGGTACCTTTTACGGTGAGAAATATTCATCCTCATGAAGTATTATAGTCAATTAGGTAACTTATAATATACCTATGGTTCACCCCGATTGAGGATGATACCACCTGGTTATATTATATAATTATGGGGAGATAGCTCATCCTAATATTATATAGTTTTCTCACACTAGTATTTTTCCCCATAAATCTATGGACACGTTAGTTGGGTAGCCAATCAAATTATACTTATATTATTATCATTTCTAACGTCTATGTACTAAATGTCCCTCGTATTAAGTAGCTTGATATGCTATAGGATAGGGCTATTGATAATAATATAAGTATACCATTGTTAAACTATTACAATGAGGCACTAATATATTAGACTATATTAAAATATATATTTATCCCAAAAATATCGACATTTTTATGCACTCTATATGACCAGGCTCTACATAGTGAATGTACATTTTGGCAATGTGACTATTTTGATGAATAATTGCACTCCCTCATCATTTTAATCAACCTCTATTAGTGCCTCATTGTAGAATGAATGAGTCCCATTGTTATATAAATGTACTCTCCATGGGATTATATAATGTAGCTTCCTATATTGGTTTACCTTATTAGAGCCTCATTGGAATAGTTATGGAATCACAGAAATTTAGTATAGGTTGCCATAGATTATAACAAAATTTCAGAATGCCAACTTAATATGTAGTTTAAGGATATCTAATTTGCAATGGTTTACATCATTAGGTTCATAGTAAAGAAGGAGATATGTGAATTATCATATTGGATGATATATTGGGATAATATATGTCAATCAACTCTCCATAGAAAGAATAGGCCTTTTTCTATACCCTCTTACTAATCTCCGTTTAAGCATAAAATCCTAGATATTTATCCCTCACTCCCCCATTTCCTTCCATCAATTAGGCTCCTAGAAGAACAAACATGTTATATTACCCGATTAAGATAAAGAATCAATTGGACTATACTATATTACCATGTTCTAGTACACTTTCCATTAATTATAGGGAACTATTATCTAATTTTAGATATACCTCATACGTAATCAACAATGAGGCCAACTAAATACACATCAATATTATTCTATTCCATTAGTAACATTCTATCAAAATATACAATTATTTTGACGTTATCCCTTTCTATTACTCCTAATATTGGTATTCGTATAGAAAAATAATAGTGTATGGTCATAAAATATGTAATTCTATTAATTAAAATTTATTAGAAAGGGATAAATATTTTCATGGATACACCTTTACCTTTCTCTAACAATTAGGCTCATTCGATAGAATGTTACTCCTTAATTGTGAATTATCATTTCTCAATCAGGTAGTATATGTTCACTTCTTTATGTTCAACATAAATTAGTTCATAGCAATGTTATTACACTTTCTAATTATATTCGTTACTTTTAGGTATACTTGATATTATAGGTTATTAGCTAATTCTATGAGTTAATCCATTGGTAATAATATTACATAAATTGACTAATATTATAGAAACGTTAAATATGAAAAGAGCCTATTCAATTACCAATGTTCTTAGCTAAAGCCTAGAAATGGGGACATAATATCATTAACAAAATTTGACCCATCCTAAATGATTAAATAACTCCTCGCTAACTTAGCTTTGGGGTAGAGAATACACCCTGGACTTCACTAAATAAGCCATTGATAATAGCTTATTTCTTTAACATTCCCGATAAATAAAACAACTAATAAAATTACCCCTAATTAGGGAGAATATCATAGGCTCATAGATTTGAGTGAATATTATTAAAATATTAGCAATATTTAACTATAATGCAAGGGACTCTCAATTAGCTATAATCATCAAACTAAATTAACTCATCTCTCATGAAGTTTGTATTATATTAATGATTAAAATGAGAATTTCGTGGGGAGAGAGATTATAACCATGAAAAAGGTTAATATCCTCCAAAGTGGCTCATAACTAATAATTATTACTTAAAAAGTTATATGCTTATCAAATCATAGACTTTCATATGCATACATAGATATTAGTTGGTAATAAGTTCCCGGGGGAGAGGTTAGAATAAGGATTAATTTAATTGATTACATGTTGATATAGGCTAGTGACTAATATGAAAAAGCTACATGGATCCTAAATTAAGAGATACATAATCTATAACTATACCATGCTAATTGTATTATCAATCAAACAAAGTCAACTCCTATTTGATAGTTAGGGGATTAATGGACACAGTTGAGTTAACACTCATCACATAAAGAGTGGGGTTAATACATTTCAAAAGAATTTATATCATCCATGCTTTGATATATTAATCCTCCGAGTGCATAATTCATATATTGGTTAAATATAAATTGATAGATATATAAAGTAAGGGAACGGTATATTATAACCCGACTTATAATAGTACAAACACATTCATAGAGTAACATAAAAAGAGTAGTTCAAATCCATTACTTAGATGTTCACTCCAAGAATAGGTATTGATTCCCTTTTAAGATGGAGGGAGAATAATATAGGGATTTAAATGTTATAAAGGATGATTATTTATAATATATGATCAGTAAGCCCCACTTTGTTTTAGCTTAGTTGAACTTTTATTAATGGGGAGTGATAACAATACATGGAGATTAGAGTGAACATCTTGGAGGTAATTCTCTTACTAGGGAAAGTCGATAATATAACCTTTTATAGTTAGGGGAAATACCACTTACCAATGGATAAATAATGATAATTGGTTATTTATACTAGCAATTATGAATATTAATCTGTTAAGTAATATCTAATGGTCATTTATAAATGAATGATCACTCACGGTAGGTGATCTCTCAAATAAGAGTAAGGGTTATTCCCTCCGCCAATAGTTTCCTAGTTACTATTCATTTATGGTGAGAATAATATTAACATCATTATAAGCATATTAATCCATAAGAACATGCATATTAAGTTGAATGTTCAACTATTAGCCTAACGTGAGGAAATATAAACTATTGGTTAAATATAACATGGATTGATTCACCTTTTATTTTAAAAGGGTATTGATTCAGCTAAATATATTTACTCAATTTAGTCTCTATTTTGTATAATTTGTTTAATTAACTATCAAATAAGAAACTATTCATTGGATATATTTAATCTTTAATAAGGTAGAATGATTAAACCTCAAGTTATGGAACATAGGTAATTGGCCTACCATTTAAGCTAAGAGGTTATTTATGCTTAGACTACCCTATAGGGTATCTTACACATTATAATTTACTAATTATCTCGCTCGTTCATTCCTTTGTAACATACTTATGTACTCCCTAGTTGTCTATTAAAATACACCGGGGATAACCTAAGCATGGTAGGATAATTCGATGAGTAGGTTATAAAGGTTAACAAATATAGGTATAAATTAAAGGAGGATTATTCCCGGGTAAAGGTATCCATTGACCATTGTAGAGATTATATGTCTAATAATATTTCCTTATGAATTCCTCATAACCTTTTATAGTGACATACCGTTATGTTATATATACCTTAGTTAATTGATTACCAAATATACTAAGTCAATGAGTGCCTCCCAAAGCGATCTTAGGCGGTGTGAAATAGTATCGTACAATTATATGAACGGGTGTATTATGATACTCCGGGATACCGATTACCAATGGATAAATAACAATAATTGGTTATTTATACTACCAATTATGCCTATTAAGTAATATCTAATGGTCATTTATAAATGTATGATCACTCACAGTAGGTGATCTCTTAAATAAGAGTAAGGGTTACTCTTTACGGCCGAGTAATGTACTCTATTTTGAGTTCAAAGATGATTTTAAGTACATAGATGATTTTGAGTATAAAGATGATTTATTATAATCCTCTCTATATTCTTGTGAGTTCATTATCGGTCGCTAATAGAGTTTAATCCTAAATATGCCATACTAATATATAATATCTCTAAATGATATTAGAAAAATGGTATTGCTATTTATAAGTAGCAATCTAGTATCTATATTTTTCCTTTTACGATCAATGTTATTTTAAGTTACAATCAACGATCATTCTAACTATGCTTATTAGAGGGAAACTCTCTATACAAATATAGGACTATTAATTATGATGGAGTGAAATAATCTATGAGGGTATAGGTAATGTCTCGTCATGAATGTAATTATTATTTATGAATAAAATAGTTAAGAGGATCATAAAGGGAGGGAATGATAGAGAGGGTAATCTATATTAACCACTGTAAGATATCATATCGGTGGATATTCTTTTATTGATCATAGGTCAAGTTCCATAAGGCTAATATACTTGTACCAATGTGGTGGGAAAAATTAATGTGGCATACCCCATTATAGCATACCCTTATTGATAGAATCTAGTGTCTCATACATGGATTAGATAGGGAGATAGGATTGACTTATGATCAACGGGGGTTTATCATAATTTTAGGCTCAACTTTGCTAAGAAGATAGCTATTGTTATATGGTAATTGGAAGATTCCCAATTGAAACAATTATAGAATCGTTAAGGAGTGCCATTCTTAAGACTCGTAGTACACAATATATGGGAGATATGGTAGGAAGATATTATATCGGAGGAGTTATTGGTTAAGATGATATGGACTATAGTGTATCATGATCAATTCATGAATGGTTTATCAAGAATCACCAATAGTTTTAACATTCTCGAGGGTCTTTGGTGCTCTGCCTTCACTTGTTGGCAAATTTGACACCTCGCCACAATGTCAGCTATATCCCTCTTCATTCCCGACCACCAATAACACTATCGCAAGTCCCGATACATTTTCGTACCTCCTGGGTGTATCGAATATGGTGTTGTGTGTGCTTCCTTCAATATCTCATCTTTTACATCTTCCATCGCAAGGACACACAACCTTCCCTTGAATCTAATTATTCCTTTATCATCCACCGTAAAATTGGACTCTTTTCCAACCTCTATGCTTTTCTTTAACTCCTTCAACTTTTCATCCATTTCCCGCCCCATTTGAATTCTTTCTTGTAACATCGATTGGATTAATAGCACCGATAGCACGCTCTCGTGGCCTATAGGAAGTATCTCGAGTTCTAACTTTTATAGGTCTCTCACCATCGACACTTGAATCACTCGCACCATGGCGATCGATTTCCTACTCGTGGTGTCGACAACAACATTGGCTTTGCCCGAGTGGTAATTGATTATACAATCATAGTCTTTAACCAATTCCAACCACGTTATCTCGTCTCATGTTCAACTCGTTTTTGTGTGAAGATATACCGTAAGCTTTTATGATCCGTATATATTTCACACTTTGCCCCGTACAAATAATGTCTCCCGATCTTCAAGGAAAAGACTATCGTTGCTACTTCTAGGTCATGTGTCGGGTAATTTTGCTCGTACTCCTTTAATTATCGTGACGTATAGGCTATTACTTTCCCATCCCGCATCAATACCGCTCCTAGCCCATTTTTTGAAGCGTCACTATACACCATAAAGTTCCCACCTTCGGATGGAATAGTTAGTACAGGGGTCGTGACCAACCTTCGTTTTAATTCATGGAAACTTTTCTCACAAGCATTCGTCCACCGGAACTTGACACTCTTCCTCATTAAATTAGTGAGACGCATTGCTAACTTGGAGAAGTCTTTAACAAATCTTCGATAGTAACCAATCAGCCCTAAGAAACTCCGTACCTCTGTCACACTCTTCAAGGTAGGCCAATTCTCAATAGCCTCTACTTTCTTCGAATCTATCGCTATACCCTCTTTTGTCACTACGTGACCTAGAAAAGCTACTCGTTCTAGCCAAAATTCACATTTCTTGAATTTAGTGTACAATTATTGTTCCCTCAGTGTCCGCAAGGTAGCTCTCGGATGCCCTTCATGCTCCTTTTTACTCCGGTAGTAAACCAAAATATCATCTATAAATACAATGATGAATTTATCCAAGAACTCTTTAAAGAGTCGATTCATCAAGTCCATAAAGGTAAGCTGGGATGTTAGTCAATCCAAATGGCATTACTAGGAACTCATAATGGCCGTATCTCATTCCGAACGTCGTCTTCTTCACATCTTTTGATTTTACCCTCAATCGGTGATATCCGAACTACGGATCTATTTCTGAAAAATACCATCGCTCCTTGCAACTAGTCAATAGATCATCAATCTAAGGCATCGGGCACTTATTCTTAATAGTCACTCGATTTAATTCTCGATAGTCAATACACGATCTCATACTATCGTTCTTCTTTTTCACGAAAAATACTGGAGCTCCCCAAGGTGAGGAACTAGGGCGTATGAATCCCTTGTCCAAGCAAGTCCCGTAACTACACCTTTAACTCTTTTAGCTCGACGGGAGCCATCCTATAAGGAGATTTCAAAATCGAAGTCGTGCCTCGGTTCTAGTTCAATTTCAAACTCTATTTCCCTTCCTAGTGGTAATGTTGTCAAATTATGTGGAAACATATCTAAATATTCTCGTACAATCACTATATCTCTCGGTTTCAACTTTTGCTCTACTCGGCTATCCACCACATATGCTAGGTACCCCACACACCCTTTTCCTAGCACTTTTCAAGCTTTGATGGTCGAAATGATCGATGCAATTTGAAGCTTTGAATCTACTTTAAATTCTAATTTTCGACTCTCGAATAGCTCAAAAATTACCCTTTTTCCCCGACAATCTATGTTGGCATCATATTTCTTCAACCAATCCATTCCCAAGATCAAATCAAAATCTTGGAGATCTAATACTATTAAATCGGCTCCTAATCTCCTATCCTCAATTTGCATCGGACACTCTTTAACTATACTCATCGATTCCATAGTTTCTGCTAGAGGAACCGCTATAAGATATCTTATGGCTAATGTCTCGGGTTTGACGCCTAAGCTTTTTACTAATGTGCTTGATATAAATGAATGTGTAGCACCGTAATCAATCAAGACATAAACAATCAAGCCAAAGATTGAGACATTACCACAAATTACTATTGTATCCCTCCGATCTACTTCTTCTTAGGTCATAGTGTACACTCGAGCGAGTACCCTTTCCAAGCTCGGTTTTTATGCCTAGGGGTAATTGTGGGATATGTGTCCTGGTTTATGGCATACAAAGCAAGTTCTTACATCTGATCGATATTCCCTAATGTGAAATCTCCCACATCTACTATATCGGGGTTGATTACTCATCATTGGCCTTGGTTGATTCCCCGATAGTTGCCTCGGGGCATAAGGTGATGGTCCGGTAGCCCGTGTATTTCCTGGACCACCGGCTTGATTGAAATTTCTAGGTGAAACTCATCTTTGTGGTTCGGAGGAAAAGGCTCCGGTTTAAATGATTGTCTCCTCTGTTGGACTTCCTTTGCGATTTCTCTCCGATCCTCATCTGCCAACATAGCTTTATCTACCATTTTTGGAAAAGTGTTGGCGACAAACATCCATACCATGCTTCGTACTCTTAGACTTAGCCCTATTAAAAATTGATTCTTCTTCAAGTTGTCATCTCCTACAATAAATGGGATGAATCGACATCCTTGCTCAAATCTCCATACATATTCACCTATGGATATCCCATCTTGCTTTAGTTCTAGGAAGTCTTGTATCTTTTTAGCCCTCACGTCCGCGATGAAGTACTTCTTATAAAAGACCTCCTTAAATCCTTCCCGAGTTAAGGTAGGCACATCTACTGTCGGTCGTGCGCTCTCCCACCATGTGCGGGCATCCTTAGTTAGCATAAAAATGGGACACGAAACTCACTCCCGGTTAGCAAACTGTAGGTACTCGAATATTTCCTCCAGGGACTTAATCCACTCCTCGCCTATCATTAGGTTCACTCCTCCAACAAACTCTTGCTAGTTCATTTTACAAAATCTTTCTATCGCATCATTCTCGTGTTGGGTTGGAGGTAGTTGTTGTGTAGCTAAAAGCTACCTCATCTGTTCAGCATGGACTTGTTCTTGTTGTTGTAGTGTTTGTTGTCGTCTGCTACATGATTTCCATCATTCGGTTCAATGTTTCTTATTGATTCAAATTATTATCATGGGAGGTCCTTTCACCTCCTACTCGTGTGGGGTTCTTTCGGGCGGCATGGTTTATCTTTACATACACATTATGTTCAAATTAGTTTTGGTACGGATTCTAACATTTAATATAAATCATTCATGTTCGTATAAAATTATATATATTTATACATAGTAAGCGTTTTGTACACACCTTTACCTTTCGAAAGTTTTTGTGTTATATTTACAATCGAAGGCACTCTTATTTATATCCTAGAACACACAAAGACACCGCATCGTGTGGTAGGGTCCTTAATAACCTACATATTGAATACGTCGAGGGAAAGAATACTCGACCCTCCATCAATCAATAATGTCATCCGAGGCACGATGTACTATCTCTCGTGTAAGAGGTAACGGTAGACCCCAACTGTACATTAATCGAGTATGGGTCTCGCCTAATATGGATCGAAAGGAAGGCTCGGAACAAATTCCTATAAAAATACCTATCTATTAGACCTTCTCAAACCTCATTTAATAAATATCGATCTCTCGATGTCGAGTCCGACATAAGGTCGACCTCGTAAAGTCCATGCTCCGGTACTGCTGGAAGGAAGCATCGGCGAATATTATTCGCTGAAGTAAGTCATGCACTAAAGTAACGTGGGCTACTATGTCCCGATCCGGAGTCATAACCAGGTTGTTTAGCTCCGCCCAGTATATGGCTAGAGTGGCACGCCGCTGACGTGTCCTAGCAACACAAGGTGTACGAAATAGATACGACATCTACAACACCAATATTGACTCTTATCAATATTGTCAAGCATAATCATACATCAACATCTAAACACATAATAACAATCATACATTTTAATCAAAGAATCAAAATTGAAAATGATAATTATAATTTTTTTTCGAACGACACCCCGGTCCGTCGAACTCTTGTAACATATGGGATTCTACCCGGTTATCTAAACCATAGCTCTGATACCATCTTGTGACGCTCCGACCTCAGTCCATTGACTATTACCCAAATAGAAGTGACTAGGCAAGGTGCGTCACGCCGACACTACCTAAACCCTAATCATGTCTCGTACGGTGTACTTAAGAAATTAACAAGACCTTACATAACAAGACCGCATATAAAACATTTTACATGACATAACTAATTACGGTAACAAAATATTACAATTAATGATTGATTTTGTATAGATTCCATACCCTCAAATTATAGATAAAACTTGTTTCAGACTTCCTATGTTACACATGAGCCTCTTAGAGGAGCCGACCGCATCCTTACTATTTTATCCTTTTCCCGTCACATCATAAAAAATAATAACGAGGTGAGCCAAAGCTCGGTAAGTGGGGTGATGCACATGATATGCAATGCTTTTCCGACTTCCCACCATACTCATCAATTTTAATTCCGAGTACCCTAGGTATTAGCTAGTCTACTCTATTTTTAATCCAGGTGATTATCAAATCACCTTCTGCTACAATGAAATTATCTCTCATTGTAGCCATCGTTAGCGAGAATGTATCACTTAACAAGTGTAGCCACACAACTTAGAGTACGCACACAACTGGACTGCTAATACCTATTTTTCCTGTTAGGTTATCAAACCTAATCGTGTAAACCAATTCTCATTCAATTGACTTTTCTCCATTTGCCTTACAATGCACATGATGCATGTGATGTTATACGTACCATATGAAACATATCCAACCAATACAGGATCCGACTTTATATATCTTTATAAGTCCAACCCACACAGGGTTTCGGGCATGCTTATACCTCTTATTATCATGAAATATTTTCATTTTTATATTTATTTCAGCCTTATTGATCATTAATTACGTTCTTTGGGTGAAAGGAATAGAAACCAAGCAAGTATGAAGTAAAAGTGATGAATTTCGAGTGACCAAGTGAATTACATGGGAAAAGACACGCCCATATGGGAGGTCGTGTAACTCTCCGACTCGAAGAAAAACACCTTTCTTCATTACACGGGCACAGTACACGCTCATGTGAGAGGCCGTGTAACTCTCCGACTTGAAGAAAAATACATTTCTTCATTACACGGACGAAGACACGCCCGTGTGGGAGGCCGTGTAACTCTTTGACTTCAAGAAAAATGCATTTCTTACTTACACGGGCAAGGACACACCCGTGTGGGAGGCCGTGTAACTCTTAACATGAAGAAAAATGCATTTCTTTATTACACGAGCAAAGACACGCCCGTGTGGGAGGTCGTGTAACTCTCCGATTTCACGTTTGCTCAAGAAAACCCTAAAATCCTTCCTACTCCATTTTATTTATACTTAGACAAGTTCCAAGTTTGCCCATCATGTTTTGATCAACCACACAACCTAACCAACACAACTAAGCCAACAAAAACCTCACCACCTATTCACCACTTAATCAATTACAATAACATCCATTGAATGACATGAAGCATTAAAGAAACTTACTTACATAGATATTCCTTAATAACAAACAATCCTATACCAACCAAGCATAACAAGGCCAACACATCAATGCAACACAATATAATTGGAAGCTTAAGCAAGTACATCAATTTTCATGGAAGGATCAAATAAATGACATAAACAAATACCCACTTACCTAGTTTGGATGAGGTTAGGTTCCTTTAGCTTTTCTTCCCTTTTTCCTTTCTTTTCCCTTCTCTATTTCTTTCCTCTCTTTTCTCTCTTTCTTTTCCATTTTTCTCTTCCTCACACTTAGTTTTTCTTCTATCCTTTAGCAGCTATTAGTTTTTCTAAAATTTTTGCCATTCCCTCTCTTTCTCTATATATATGTGTCTTCCATTTCCTTGCATTAAATAGGTCAATATGTGTCTTGAATTAATTAGGCAAGGTGTAAAGTAATTTGGTGAGTCATGGTGAAAGCGACGGGTTTGTGTACAAGTTGGGTGAGCTAGCTCTCTTGCATTTAATGAAATGGCTTAGGTGTCCTAACTAAGGGATTAGACTAATTAAATACCCTAATTAACTTAGCTTCAAGTAATTAACATATTTCCTTCATAGATTTTCATAAATTCTCCCTCTAAACTTGGAAATTCCCTTCCCTTCCATTCTGATGTTTTCCAAGGAAAATATTCCTATATTCTCAAAATTTTATACACACCCCTATTTCACTTGTAGACTATGTCCCAAGTACTTAATTTATTTGAAACTTCATCCCAAAATTCTCACATAAGTACTAATTAACCATCATTACCAAATAGTTAAAATGACACTTACAATTGCACTCGTACTTAATGTATATTTACATGAATACTCCAGCATATATATATGTATACATATGTACATATATATATATGTACACATATATATGTACATATATATATATGTAGATATATCTATATATGTGTACATATATATATATATATATATGTAGATATATATATATATATATGTATATATGTACATATATATATATATATATATGTACATATATATATATATGTGTGTGTGTGTGTGTGTCTCATTAAAGATTTTTCGCGGGGTTACGGTATGACCTTCCCTATCACATTAAAAGGCAAATAAAACTATAGGTATTGAATAAGATATATTTAATGATAATGGAAGATGATTTATAAAACTAGGTATGTTGAGTGTGAAATTGTTATTAAGTTAACAATAGAAAAAAGTTGAATGATCGGTGTATTACCAAATAGGGGTAGTGAGTAGGAAAAAACTTAATTTATATGTTTTGGTATTCTTTTTAACGTCATTCTTGAAATATAGTTATGGAGAGTCTATTTGGACAGGCAAACAAAATGAGAGATAGATAGAGAGATAAACTATACTCTTGTAGAATGGTGAGAGAGATTATATACTAATAGGTGGATAATTAATCCAATAAATCTCTTTTCTTGATATTATATAGGGATAATATAATATACTCTTCTTTTGGACACAATTTATTTCCCTAATTAGTAAAGTACATAGTCATAATATGCAGGGCGAGTTTACATTAGAAATATAACGGGTAGGTTCCCCTAAATGGAGAGGGGTTTATTAAAATGGTATAACCTTATCATATAGATAAATAAACCAATATATTGAAAAGCCATGTTATAATTCGTGAATATAAAGAATAGCCAAATAATTGTATGATTGGCATGTTCCCTCACATGGTCCTTACAATTACTATCAGATGTGAACAAACTAGATATCAAGAATTCTCTATAATGATGCCCTATAGTTTATATGTCACCTTCCATCTCTTCCTACATAAGTAATATATTTAGTCCATTTATGTGATTAGAATTATGATTGTTGATGAGTAGGGTTAAATTAGCGGGGATTCGAGGGAATGATGAGGACCAATAATCATGATTGTTATCTCTTAATATTCAATATACCATAGAGACACAAGCATGTAACCCATCAAGAATGCCGGTATCTCTATTTTTCATAAACTCTTATCAATATTGCCAACTAATATTTAGACTAAAAAAGGAGCTCGTAATATTATGATTCAATTATCTATTATAGTCACATGCTCATGTCTCTATGGTATATGATAATGGCCTTCTAATTATTGATACCTGGTTCCCAAATATACATTATTTGTTAATAACTCAAGAGATACTAGCACACAACCTATCAAACTATGAAAGAGATTAGGACAATATATTAGGTTGACAAATTATAGAACTTTGGCCAATTCATCGAGAGGGAGGGAGTATATTCAATAGAGAGAACCAATTAGTGCCTAAATTCATGTACGATTGGAAACATATGGCCCTAGTTTACAGAGCGAACCTATCACTATATCTAATAAGCTATTTAGTCTAAAATGGAGAGGGAAAAAGAGAAAATAGTAGTTGGTGATCTAATGGGTATATTACGTCTTTATATGGTTCTCCTTCGTGATAGATAACTCTCTGTGTGCATGTCAACATGTCTTGATTCTTATGGTAGTAATGTGAATTCTCTCTATTATTCAATGTTTGGTATTTAAATAATATCACCTCATTTTTCCTTACCTTTAAGCATACTATTTTCTCCCATTATGCCTATGTCTCTCATAATGTTAAAATTTATGGGTACCATTCTCCGAGGTAACCAAGTTACAAAGTCATGTGATTATAGGCTTAAGCGAATACATTAGAGGAGTTAAAACAATTATCGTTCAATAGCATAATTTGTTCCCGTTGGTACAAAATTCAAAATAGAACAGGCATTTTGCTTGGAGTCACTTAATGTTATCATAATAGGGAGGAAAATTTATTCCAAAGAGATGACCTATCATTATTATTAGATAATTTTTTAATATTCCTATTAACTACGTAGTTAATAGGTTATGAATTCCTATATATATAGTGCACTTCTCCCTCGGTTGGGACTAATGGCCTAAGATGAATCAAATACTCCACCTTGGTATTTACTTGTTATAGTCTAGGTTAAAATACAATATGGTAGGAATACCGATGTATGAATATTAGTATAGAGATACCTTGATTTGGAGAACTTGACCTATGAACGCACCTACAATTTTAGAGGGAAATTCCCTATCGATTAATTATCCAAGCATATGCCTATAAATGTGGTAACTATATTTAAGGAAATTTAATAATATTGATCACCTAACGGAATATCTTTAGATCAAGAAGTTGTGTATAGATCAATAGTAATGAAAAGATGTTTATAACTTTCTATCCAATGAGTAATCCATCATCCAAATAGTCTCTATCATTAATGTTACCAATATTTGGATAATATCAATGTTATCATTACTGATATCTAATCAATTGTCACTAATGATAGAGACTATTGGTCACAAACACTAATATATGATATCCATTATTGACTATGTTGAAATAGGCACTTTTCTCAAAACAAAAGGATAATAGCTTAGTCACTATAATTGGTATGTTACTTTATCGGATCATTGTCACTTACCCTCATCAATTGTCCAATTAATATCGAATCAATGTTACTAATATCTATATGTAGTATAATATCAATGTTACCAATATTTAGTATGCGAGATCTCCTATCATCTTTATGACATTAGTATGACATCTATGAAGATTAGGTCAAAATATTTTATTAGGATATAGAGAGTCCCTATTGGTCATAAACACTAATATATGATATCCATTATTGACAATGTTGAACTAGGCACTTTTCTCAAAACAAAAGGATGATAGCTTAGTCACTATAATTGGTATGTTAATAACCTAACATCACGTTTGCGGGATTCTACCGATTACAACCTATTCTTATATAAATGCGCTAATCTCTAATATGATAATATATATCTAAATAATGTATTTTGGGCAATTAGAATAGATTAGTCATGTTTCATAAAGGTCTTCTCATCCTGTAAATGTATCGAGTCCTCTCTATAGGTTATCCAACAACATAATCTATTCCTGTTGGTACAAAATTCAAGATAGACCGGGCATTTTGCTTGGAGTCACTTAATATTATCATAATAGGGAGGAATATTTATACCAAAGAGATGACCTATCATTATTAGTAGATAATTTTTTAATATTCCTATTAATTATAGAGTTAATAGGTTAGGAATTCCTATATTTATAGTGCACTTCTCCCTTGATTGGGATTAATGGCCCAAGATGAATCAAATACTCCACCTTGGTATTTACCGTTATAGTCCATAGTTATTCAAATATCTATATGGTAACAAATCAAGGTAATCCTAGCTTAGTGAATTTTGTGTTTTCTCGGATGATATTCTTGGCAACCGGCATTAATTACTAATTGTATAATAAGTCATTTAATTATGTCGAGACTATCAATATTCCCTACTTCTATGTATATTGTTTATCATGGCTACCACTATGATAATGTTGGACCATTATATTTTTTATATAGAGTATTAGGGCTTATAACTAGTCTTAATAGGGGTTTGTTACCTATGCTTAATAGGTTGCCCCATTTTCAATATAGCTGTCATTTTCAACATGGTCCCTATACTTAATGGTGGATCAATTTCATAGATATAATCGTACTATTTTAACCCCTATAGGAAGAAAGGGGTGATCAATTACATCTAGTTAATATTTAAGGTATCATTAAACTTATTTATAGAGGATTTTGCTTGATAAAACCATATTAGAAGGGTCTTTATGAGGTTCCAATGGTTAATGAACCTAGGGTATAATTACCTCATTGGATCCCTATTCTTTCTATTGTTAAAGGATGCTACAAGGTACAAGACTAATAAAAGGGCTATCACATGCTGTATCCATGAACATAATAGGATATTAGTCTAGGATTCATAAGGGGATTCATAACCGGGTTAAATATATATTCGAGTGAATAGATTGGAGAATAGGTACCCTCCCTCATTGCAAATGTATATTGTTCGGGCTAAATATGAACATAAATCATATTTTCTTATCTACCATAATTGTAGTCAAATACGGAGGGTACCATAAATATATTATTCTCCTTATACATTATAGTGAATTCTTTGTTTTTCATATTATGAATGTTTAAAAATACTATTGACGTATAAGGTTATCATGAAAACCTATATAATACCAAAGGTTAGGCTTATTCTCTATGGGAGAATAACAATAGTTATCTATAATAAAAGGTTTACAATGATTCTTTTACAAAGACATAGGTAACATCCAAAGGGTTACATTATTAATCCATATTTAACAAAATCTATATAATATCAAGATTGAAGAGACCTAGGATTGATATAAGTAAATGGAAAACAATGGGAGGGATTATATTATGATAATCCCAATTGGTTAGTCCATCTCTATCACTCTTAAAAACTCCAATCAATCCTAGATATCCTAGATCATTGTACAAATAATCCTAGGTAATGTTTAATGTATCAATGTTCTTGGGCTATTAGTCAAACTCTCTAGTATTTCTTAATTATAACATGATAAAGACACCATATTGGTGCCTATTCATTTTCAAACTCTATATTATCGACTTAAGACTATCACGAATAATAGATCATTATGGAAGAAAGGTTAAACCTAATATATTTAGGATATATGCTTCTAATTAGGATAGTATATAATTATTTGATGAAGGACGAGGATAAGATATCCCCGATAAACAATATGGAGGCGTACCTTATGTCTATGAGCATGTCTCAATATATGACTCAATTGTTATTAATTATGCTTCTTACTAGGGCTCTTGATAAGGGCACTCCCTTTGTGTAGTTATATTTCCCTAACCCCTCTATGGGGAGACTTCCCTTATAGTCGTAATCAAACTATATATACTAATGTTATCCAAGTGTTGATAACCAATAGTGAGTACACTTGGTTACCCTAGTATCCCCAAGAAATAATCCATAATAATGGTCTAATGTTCTTGCAAACCATTATATCAACCTAATAAATAGGGGATCTGTTTATAATGATTACTATAAAATCTCACATGATTTAGGCCATTCCTAATAATACTATCCTTAAATAACCTATCAACAATGGAAAATGGTATTTATACCCTCAAACTTGGTCATCCCTTGTTCAAGGACACTAGACAAATATTAAATAAATAATTTACCAACTTGACAATTACTAAATATGAACGGATTGGTAGAAGACGGGTGTATTAAGGCAAACAAACCGAGTTATACATTATTTTCATTGAGTACCCTTGCAATCTCACGTAATACATTCTCTCCTATATTTAAAATGTCGGCCATTGAATCATAATCTATTCACCATAGATGATATAAGGAGCTTAAGTATTTTAATCTTAGGATCCTTATAATACTTAAGGGATTATATCCCTATAAGTATATAGTTTAATATAGTTTTTCCTATATTAAAGTATCATAATATTCCACTCATCATATTAGATACCCTTATCATCTAGGTAGATAGCTAGATGTTAACTCTCCATAATATCATCCTCCTTACTATTTTATATAGGTGATGACCTTTATAATTACCTAAAATGTTATGCCTACCATTTAAGGTCGTGGGGTTTACTGACCCATAATATTAGCCTCCTTAATTCGGATAAAATAGTTATCACGTTGGACACTTATCAATTACACCAATAATTAATTTTAAATATTGCCCAAACTTTCCCATTGAGTTACGATCATATAAATCAAGTTATATCTTAAACTTGTATAATATTGATCATCCTATATTAGCTATCTTTGTGGATACCTAGGACCTCTTGACATAGTGGTAAATAATATAGGGTTATACCAGATTGTTATCTCTAAGCGCCAAATACTTAGATGATAACCAATTGGATAACCTGATACATTATAATCTTAGTCCAAATAACCTTCCACCATACTATTATTATGGACTATGGGCCATCCTAAATGAATTTATAGTTGATAATCCCAACAACTTTAAATAATTATGATAATTTAGGTAGATAAAATCTATGTTGAAGCCATCTAAAAACTGATGACCATTTCTATTATTCTTCTATTTATTCGACCATTCTCTTTAGCGAAAATTACCCCAAAATATTATTTCTATCAAATTGTTCCTATGGTCTAATTTGGCCAAAAGGCATACTCAATGTTGTATTAATCATAGTTTGATATATGCATTATTAGAATATCTATATGGTTTAACCTAATATGGAGGATAGGGTTAATTATAGTTAAAGACATATATACGGTAGATATATTATGATATAACACTCCAAGATTAATACAACATTGTTACCTATATTACTTAACAAATTAATAGGCATAATTGCTAGTCTAAATAACTAATTATCGTTATTTATAATGGTTGATATGCATATATCATTCATGAAGCATATCGTTAGATTAACTCTATACTGATCAAACATCACAATAA
This sequence comes from Dovyalis caffra, assembly GCA_963924115.1. Classification (NCBI taxonomy): domain Eukaryota; kingdom Viridiplantae; phylum Streptophyta; class Magnoliopsida; order Malpighiales; family Salicaceae; genus Dovyalis; species Dovyalis caffra. Next base: position 16,332 of record CAWUPB010000860.1, on the reverse strand, counting down.
TTATATTATGAGCATGGTAAATTTTATTAATGAAAGTTAGGACAAATGCCTTGAATTGCCTCATGATTAACTATACCAAAGTTGGCCCTCTCTCTAACCTAGGATCCCATAATCCTTACATCAATGGTATCTCTTCCAATAGGGGTAAAGTATATTCACCTCTCTTCTCGATCAGTGTTATTAAAGATGGATATAATTGTTAATAGCTTATTCCTAATCAATTTATAGGTGTTACAGTGATATATACATTCTAGTCATCTAACAATAACTCTAGTTCATAGTATATTTTAAGACCTATTTTTATCCTTACATCTTATTGTAAGATATTAGTTACGTGCTTGATATATTATATCAAATTGGGTATAATATATCATATTCAAATCTGATTCGAAATAATAACCACCGTATAAATATCATATGGCCCAAGTTAAGTTTTAAAGCTCAAAAGATGTAAATAAATAGTAAAGGTAATAGGAGATACTCAAAATATTAATACTAGGTTGGAATCCATAAATGTATTGCCAATTGCGGGATTATTTCCCTTTTATAATCATACTTAATATAAGGATATTTATACAAAAATTATTTATATAAGTACTATTTATGACCTAGCCCAAGTCACCCTATACTCTCCCTATATAAAGGCTCCATTATGATTGAGACTATCAAGCCCATGAATCATTTAACATTCCCTTGATGAAATCTATTGCTCGAATTACTATCTATAGATTCCCCTTATACTTATAATAAACTTGCATTGTGGAATAGCTATATAATTAACCCTATTGGGAGGATAAGGTTAATTATAGTTAAAGACATATATATATTAGATATATTATGATATAACACTCCAAGATTACTACAACATTGTTACCTATATAACTTAATAGATTAATAGGTATAATTGCTAGTATAAATAACCAATTATCATTATTTATCATGTATAGTCACTAGTAATATTATAATTATAGAGCTAGGATACATGTTGATCCACATTACATAACCTCTCTTGTGGAAGATGTAATTATAGTCGATTAGGTTACATTGTACCCACTCTGATTATAATGTAACCCTTTTATAAGATTATTTATGAGTGACCCCATGATATTACTATTATAGTAGCTGACCATATTTGTGGATCAACATGAGGATATATAAATCGATTATAACATCATTCTTTCCTAACGATATAATAGTATTATCCTACTATTATATCCCATAAGGCCCATTATATCGGGCTTATTATGGTATTGGGTAAATATGATAGAATCAATCATAAGAGGATGATCTATTGACATCTCCATTACCCATGATAGGACCATAAGTCCTCTACATATAATGTGTTGGATAATCAACAACCCTCCATTAATATTTGTTCATATCGGTTACCGGATCTTATGTACTCTAGCCTGACATGAGTTATTCCTAACATCCACCAATAGTAGTCATATTAGTTATCGGTTAGTCCATCTCTATCCCTATAACATTTCATCTAAATGTTTTAACTAATACGAACATAGGGGTGATCTATGGTCAAATAAGGAGTTATTGTAATTGGGAGAGATGCTCTATATAGAAGGATTTTTACCCTTTTAGCCTATTTTAATACCTATTAATTGATTCACACAATCGGGCTAGAGAGGTGCCATATCATGAACCACTTTGAACATGACTAATATTTTGCACGACTTGTCCGTTATTTATCTATATATTCTCTCTAATTACCTTATTTATTCCCCTAAATATGTTTCCAAGAACCTTGGTATGTTGTTTAATATAATTATTCTTCAATATCATACTTGTTAGATACCATATCATCCATGTGCATTAGAGAGAATAGTACCTAGCCTAGATAAAACATGTTCACCAAGTCATCCATACAATCACTTTTGAGCGATAATAGGGTATACTAATATTCTTGATCCCTCCCTCTCTCCCATTCTCATTCTCCCTCTCTCCCTCTCTATCTCCCTAAACCTTTCCCACCTTGTTTAACTTAATATTGGATAATTGTCTTTATGTCGATTATTCGCTACTTAGTTCCTCTTGGTTAACCCGTTTATATGACATATAGTCCCAGTAAAAGAAAGGGTCATATATTTACTCTACGATGTTGTGTATCATATTCATGACAACTATAGATTGTAAACTATAGTAAGCCTTACAACAAGAACAATTAACCGATATTATACTAAGGGTAAGTGTATCATAACTATAGAGACAAAATGAGGCATCCCAAATGGATCATAATACACCTCATTAAGGTGATTAATGGAACAAACATAGTTATTGATGGTACTAAGGATATAAGGATGATAGAGTGGGAGAGAGGACCTTATCTTGATATTATGGTATCTCATTAGGCATTGCCTAATGATTAACTATACTAGTTTTTATGATACAATCGATTTAATAACATGATTGATTAATTAACTCCTAAGGAGATATCCTATTTATAAAATTAGGTTAATGATGGTGAATAGTTTAATGGTGGGCTACCCTTATAGTAGCCTCTAGACGTCTAAAAGAGGCTGACCAATTATATCCATAACACTAATTACTAATTCATCGACTTTGGTCTCCCTCGACCTTCTATCCCCAAAATATTATCTACTAATAATAATTAATACTTATTGGGATTAATATATACGAGTAGATACGATTCCTCAAAAATATTTACCAAAGTAAAATAATCGCTCGCGTCCCCTTAATTACCTTTTAAGATTTGTATAATCTCTTTTATTTAGGTATTGTGTCCTATTCTATATATGGGATCATGCCTAGAATTTATAGGGGTTTTTAGTGTTGTATATTCTATTTCCCTTTCTCCACCCCTTCGAGAGAACAAGTGTATATTTTTGGATCTTCTTGGATCTTATTTGGTTTTGTTTATTTAAAATAGGGTACCTTTCTTATTATAATTATTATGTCCAAATGGGAATCAATATAAGCTTGATGGAAAATAGAGTGTTTGATATAGGTAATCATGGGGTTACCTATATATGACAACCTAAACGAGTATTAATATGTAAGGATAAGTCGTGATAGCCTTTCTCTTGATAATATGTTCTTCGTCCTTATCATCACTCTATCCCATCGTCGTAAGCATTTTATATTAGCTTATCTAGATTGCCTTGTTTATTCCTATATAAATCTTAATTATATTTAATTCACAACGATCAAGGATCCCCACAAAAGCTTATGGGGTAGGGTTATTCATTGGCCGATAAATTGAGGGAGTTAAACATAAGTTAATCCCTAAATATGACTATCTTTTATTCCGATAGACTGATTATACCACCTCTCTATAATCTGCTATATTGGTATACTAGCCACGAGTATTATTTCATGTCTCCCCTATTACAACCCCATTGGAGAATAGGACACAATCGGTACCTATCTAGGGTATTTTACCTAGCATATATTTTTACCCACTCTGGGATATTTAGGTATATTTAAACCTTTAACCATCTCTATGTTAAAGAAATAAGGTATCAAAGTGGCTTATTAGTCCAATATAATTAAGGAAAGATATGAATTTACATGATTATCACCCTTTAATGTCTAATAATTACAATTAAAATTTGTAACCATGACTATTAACAAGGGAAAAGTAGCTTAACCCTATTAATTGATAGGTCCAATTAAATGTACATGTATTGAAATAGAAAATGGAGATGCGGGAGATTAGGAATAACTAACCCTCTTAGACTTAGGTCAACAATGGGTACCTCACATGGATTATGCGAATAGGAATATACTATTGTGATCCTTATTTGGAGATTATAGATAAGCCTATTGATCATTATTATCATATAAGGTAATCAATAATATTAGTGATTATCACTTATTCGATCAATCATTAAATGAAGGATGAGTTTATTTGGGGATCCAAATTATCATAGCTTATATCATGGTGAGTATATTAATATGATTATTTGAAGGATATTTAATCTTGATTAAACTCACGAGAAAGGAGTTTCTTGGCCCTCTAATCTTATTATGAAATGAAATATATAATAAAAATATATAGGTAAAGAGATTATTATTTGGAGCATAAGGGGACGTAATTAGTATATTAATGAGGTTATGAGTACTAATAAAGACATATACTACACGAGCAATACTAGCGATTGCTTTTCTCTGCCTATCTAATAGTTGGAGGTTTGCATATACACCATAAAGGCGAGATGGTATTTCTATGCACTTTGGATATTAATATTCTATCGGGATTGCTTATTGGGGTCCTTTATCATAATTATTACATGGTAAAAGAGTGTATATATACCCTTAATATGGGTGAGGATTACCTTTGATATACCAAATCTATATATCAACACGGTTCCTCACAAATATAGTTTAACCCTTTCATGTCCATCATTTCTACGGGGAGATGAATTCAACCAAGACATGATAGCTAACATTTGCCGATTAGTGAGATGGAGTGCCTCCAATAACTATAGGCCCACTTGGTCCCCTCTCATTTGAATTGATAGGGCCAATAGTTAGAGGTTTTCATGTAAACCATAACGACGGATGGTATTTACGTGTAGTTTGGATATTAATATTCTTTTAGCATTGCTTATTGGGGTCCTTTAGCATAATTACTATATTGTAAAAGAGTGTATATATACCCTCAATAGGGTGAGGATTACATTTGATATACCAAGTCTATATATCAACACACTTCCTCACGAATATAGTTTAACCCTATCATGTCCATCATTTCTACGGGGAGATGAGTTTAAGATGGCGATATGGACTAGGCACTTTGATGGCCTAATGTTAGTATAGTTAAATTGGTAAGATTTGCCATTAATATAGAATATTATGGTAGCAAATGTTAATTATAACCCATAAAGTGATTATTGGTAGGAAGATTATAACCATTCTCTATTAGGTGGGAGAGTTATGATTTGGCCATATCCTTTATTGTTAAAGACTCATATCTCCTAAAAGAGAGAAGAAGAAAAGACCCTAATAAGTATGTGCAAGAGGGAGGGGGATTATTAAATCTCATGTATAATGGTGATGTATAGGGGTGATCAATTTTACACTATTGTATGGAGATCATATTCCCATTATGATAATCTAATGAGATTAATCTACCATAGCCTATGGTTATATTATCCTATATATAGGGTTATTCCTTATTTAGCCTTAAAATGTGGCCTTATGTTAGAAATGTTAACATCATATAAAGGAAGCTAATTAGACAAGATATAATTTGTAGCTATAAAATGAGGTATCATTATTAGGTATAGATCATGGATGTTATACAATCCTTGTAGCATATCCCTATAATAGGTCGTGAATAAACTCTCTTGTTTATTCTACAATTATATAATGTTTATAGAATTGGTTAGTTGTTATCTCATAAATAAAAGGTCACTAACATGTTTGAATAACACAATTGTAGAATAAATACCCCTAAATTACTAGTATCCCTATATTGAGGGACGGGGACACCCATCTATGAGAGCATACATTTAAATAGGAGATGTCCAACGTGTAATACCATTATGATCCAACAAATTAAGATGACCATTCTTACTACGTAGATACAATATAACTAAGCGAGGGTGAGGGTACATTAAGGATGACCATAATAGTGATTTATTCTCATACCATCTTTTAGTATACCCTTCATTAGTTAAACCCCTTAGGTTAATAGATGGTGGGCCAAAAAATATATATACCTTGGTATAGAGGTATTATCCAAATATTCATGGTAAATGAATGATGTAAGTGCCAAATGGCTATTTGAGATAACATACGTGGTGATAATAATCTATGGAGAGATCTTTATAGATTAACTTAAGGGGGACCTAATATCCAATTTTGAGTTTGAGGATATCGGTTCATGATTATATAACTACTTAGGTCGGGGGCCTAGGCTTTGTAATTATCTATGGTTGGAGGAATATATAGAGAATAACATTTTCTCTAGTATATGAGGGTTACAAAGCCTATTCTCACAATGGATAAACTTCATAAGACATAGGGGATAATAAATTCATTATTATATTTTACATTCTTACCAATGAAAATAAGGTAGTATATTTTTTTATTGTATATGATATCATTATCATTTGCATACCAATTACGCCACTATCTACGCTCTTCATAAAAGGAAATTGATATTATAATATTACATTAATTACCCCTAATAAAAGGTGTCTTTCACTAAGGGAGAGACTATTTGGCGTGATTGGTATGTGAATAATAGTAGGTATAATTTTATTAGGAAATGGTGTGACTAAAATCAAACGGTATGGACTATAATACTTATAAGAATATATAGTCACTCCTTTTCACATAGTCACGATGAACATAAGGCTTAATCATGAGATTGCTATAAGATACACGCTCTATTTTACTTGAATTCTTAAATGAGTATATTCGAGAGGATATAATCACGAGAAAACTTGATTATAAGTTAGGGTGAATTGGGGGCGCTCTTCTAGTATAGAGAATAAGGAGGGTGATGAGAACATTCTATGACTAGATGCTTGTATTATTTTACCATATTAATAGGTTATTCTAGATAGTACGATTACCCCTAGGTAAACTATTAAATAGAGAGCTAATTCGAATGGCTGTAAGAAATATATTGGCAATAAGACCTATTAGGATTTTAGGAATAAATACCCTAATATAAAACCTTAGATAGGTCCCTCGAATAATGTATTAGTAAGCATTATTGTCTAGCAACAATAATATGAATTTAGGCTAGTATTCGTATAAAGACTAATCCGCATTAATTAATATCATTGGAACCTAATAGGGTTCTCAATATAGCCCAATAAGCTTTTTTAACTTATTGTGCTATGATCCGAGTGACCTATCCCGTTAACCATGATGCATGGTAAGTATTAATTATTGGAATATCTACATAATATCCCGATGGCAATACTTTCCCCTATCTTTTAGTGTACTAAATAGCTAGTTTACTATTATGCATCTTTAGATCCCCTCTTTACTCCTCTTGTTAATCTCTATTACTTAATTTATATTGTATACATTAGGAATAATAGATAGAAATATAGAGAGTTTTTAAGGGGAATGTACTCACATGTAAAGAGACATTTGGTTAACCCTTAGTATGTTTCCTACTAATACCTCATTAGTCATATCTCGGTTTAACAAATATTATAATGTCTATGAATTAACATAGTTAGTTATCGGGAAAATTGCATCATGATCCTTAATACTTTAACAATTATTAGGGCCCACGAATATTAGGATGATAAGGTATAACCAATATATAGCCAATCAAGTACCTTCTATGGTGAGAAATATTCATCCTCATGAAGTATTATAGTCGATTAGGTAACCTATAATATACCTATGGTTCACCCCGAGATAGTGCCATTATCTTTAGGTCACTAACATGCATATTGTAAGAATATTGATTAATTTTGAAATGATCTCTATATCATAAGATATCCGAGTTCATTGTACAAAAATGAATAATTTCATACTAAGAATGTTAGGTAAACTTATCCCCTAGCAAATTGCACCAAATGTAGTTTATTAATCGATGAAATTAACCATGATAGATGAGTTAATCTATTTAAATGGTTTAGTAATAATGTGGGATATAATGCATGTTTTGGGCTAACCCAAATTCTCGGACTAGGAATTTGATACTATCCCTTTTACACCTTAGTTTAACAATGATATACTTATATTAGTTATAGAGGGGGGCTATGGACGATTTACATACTTGTCTAACATAGTCCAATGAGGGAAAAAATGAGCATTTCTTTATTTAAGATATGATAATAGATTAAGGGTAATAACAAATGATTTAAGGTCGATTAAATCTTTTGTTATTAGTTTGACAATTTGGGTTGGCCAATCCCAATTAAAGGGAATACCCTTTAAATGCTATAACCCAAGCCATACGAGATTTTAATCGTATCAGTTTGTTACCTATGTTTAATAGGTTGCCTAAGGTTGATTATTTCTCTTCTAGGATTATATAATTATCAAATAACATATATACATAATATCCAATGAATACAGCGATATAATTGAGGCATGATGAATATCTCATAATAGATAGACTTATTATAAGGTGGGGTACGCTTATAGGAAAAGGTAAGGTTTTACTCGTTCTCCTATACAAATATCCGATTTTTGGCAATTAGAACTTATCTTTCCATATGAAGACAGGTACCTTCTATAAAATTATGAAGATAGTTCTCCTAAACTATCCATACAAAAGCTGGGTATTATCAACATTTATAAAATCAAGTACTAATGGGCGTTCCAAAGAATAGGTCCATTCATGTTTATAAGAATAGGGTGCCTTACACTTTTGCAATCTTTTCCTAGTTACATAACCTAGGGTAGTTAAGGGTAGTTAAGGTATCTCTATGTTATAATAGTAATAATCTGGTTGTTCTTATATTGGAATATGTATAAATTATACATAAATAGGGAGACTTGGGTTCATTAGATTAATAAGGATAGAGGGATGCCTAATATACAAAACTATTGTTATCACCTAGTTCTCATTTATCCCCCTATACTTAATCTTAAATATTATGATACTAACTGATATTCTCATTTAATATGCAAAATCAATTATTGTAAACTATCACATTTATGGGATATAAGAATCTCTTCAGAATGGGATGTACATAATGGATTATAGTTGCCTAAATTGGCTATACAACACAAATAAGTATATTGAACCAAATTATAAATAATCAATTATACAACCCACTTACTACGTACCAATTTACCATTATAGGATAGTGATTAAACTAAGTTGAGCGTATAAACTTTGAATAATGAGAGAATAAGTCCCCTTTATAAAGGGAATTTTATTTCACTAAATTGTGCTTAATGATTATTCCCTTATTAGGATTATTTTACACTAGCTAAATATAGATTCTCCATATTAATATAATTCTCCCATGTCAAATATGTAGAAAACAATTAATTTCAAATACCATCTAAACTTTTTATCTATGATCTAAGGGTATTTTAGGGTAAAATAGATTGATCCCCTTATGGAGAATTATAACTAGAAGATTAACTGATGTTATCACAACCTCATGTAGATTTATTGGCTATTCACTTTTTAATATTTATGCTAATAATCATATCCATTGTTATTTAGATGTCTAAAGTTTCATAAGGTTGCGATATATTCGGATATATTAGAGTGGACGTACCATATGTAAAATATTTCCATTATAGGGCCATACTTGGTATATACTCTATTCCTAAGGATAAACCCTAGTCTTTTGGATAGAGTCATATAGGGTAACTCCTATATTTATTCTAATATATTGGGACGGTCTAACTCTCCTCTACTAATTATCTCATAGTAGACTAATGTGCAACAATGATTAATAATGTAACCCTTTGGATATTACCTATCTTTTTGTAACGGAATCATTGTAAACCTATGTTTGTATTATAGATAACTATTGTTATTCTCCCATAGAGAATAAGCCTAACCTTTGGTATTATATAGGTTTGGATACTGGGAACATATCCCTATTAAAATCTACCAATTATATCCCTATGAGAGATTACCATTAGTTAATGCATACTAATAGACTAGTGGTGGTATAATACCACACTAGTCTAATACCACCACTAGTCTATTATATGGTTAAAAAAATGATCATCCTCTAATAAGGGATCTATGTATGTGTTTGTACTATTATAAATCAGGTGAGAATATATCATTCCCTTACTTTATATATCTATCAATGTATATTTAACCAATATATTGTTAGAATAATAAGGTATCTTATGATTCACTATTTAGATGTTCCTCGATAAGGGTAATAATTTTACCTAGGTTAATTATCTAATAAAATAGTAGATGAAAATACCTTATGGGGTTTTGTTGATAATTATTATCTGTGGTAACACTAGCCTATGTTATACAATTTCTCGGAGAAATATTCAAAGTTGAATGCTTAACCAATGGTTACAATTCTAATGTATACAACTAAATTGTCTTCAATAGCTTATGAAAAGTATATTGGCAACATTAGATTTCTCACTTAATGGTAAGGAGACCTAGTGTATGGCCTCATTAGTAAGCATAACGTAGAGAAGACAAATGCTTAACCGATGGTATGCTTAGGTTATCCCTCTAAAGAATAGTGGTAATTACTTTTAAATTAGCTAATGGAATTGGGAAATGATGTTAATTTACCATTAGACAATCAATTTTGATTAAAGACTATTCTTTGTAGATAATCTCCTAATGCTTAGTAAACTTTATCGGATCATTGTTCGTAAATCATGGTAATTGGGTCGACTAATCTCATGGTTGTATCGATTTATAAGGGAGTGGGCAATTAAATTAGGTAACAATGATATTATAAATCGATATTATATGCTATATTTTATTAAATGTACATGTATGTAATATGTATATATGATTCATGTTAAGTACCAATTTTTGAGTAACCTAGTATAGTTTATATCATTTCTTAATTTAGAAACAATATCGTGATAAGGACTATTAATCCCTTTTATTAAAAAGTATATCTAAATAATATAGGGGTGACCCTAACATTAATAGAGTCATTAGGAGAGTTATTAGAATAAGGAGATTATTTTATACATAAGGTGGTACTCTATACGAATGACAATCTCTCTTCCTTATATACATAAGGAATTGGGCGATAACTCTAATAACCTTTATAGTATGACTAATCCAATTGTATCCCTATATCCCTAACCGGAGAAAGAGAGAGACCCAACCTAATATGTACTCTTATCTAACTCCTTTAGCATACAACGAATGAACTATGACCTTAGTATGAGAGAACTCGTAATAGAAGTGACCTAATTAGGAGGCCAACGGTTGTCTACCTTGGCTTTTTAATAGCCTCTATTAAAGTGGGGGAGAGTATTAGTAAGCATATTTAAATTTGTTCATTATTGTTTAACCTTGATTTCAATTTGGGAGATATATCTTATGATATGCACACAGTTTGTTATTGATTTAATCTGTTTCGTCCATATGATATTTATTATCATTGTAATATCTTGCTTATGTACTCCACTTATCCCTATATGGGATATCATATTTAATAACATACTCATCTCTAAAGTTACCATAACTCAATTGAGAACCAATTAACTGGTTGTAAATTAAGGGAATGATATAAGAGTTTCCTTTTAGATAGTGCATAAGGGAATGATATAAGAGTTTCCTTTTAGATAGTGCAATCATATGGAGGATTTTGGTTATTAAGTAACATGAAGGGTTATTCCCTCGAGATCCATATAAAGGTAAAAGAAAAATACACATCTCTCCATAATTTAGGAAGGAAGAATATATTGATTAAGTCAATTTAATACAAACTATTATTTAAAATAGGGTTATACTCTACTCATCTCTAATAATAGTATTAGAGAGATTACTAATGGCTAATGAGTCTTAATACAACTAAATAGTAATCTCACCCATGATTACCTATCCACTTTAATCAATGGGATTATCATGTTAGTAATTGTTAATCCATACATTATCCAAATTGAGGTATAATTGATCGTCGGGAATCATAGGTGAGATTACTATTTAGTTGCATTAAGACTCATTAGTCGTTAGTAATCTCTCTAATACTATTATTAGAGATGAGTAGAGTATAACCCTATTTTAAACAATTGTTTGTATTAACCACTAGGAGAGTTATTTATTAGAATATAAAACTCTACTCCACTCTAATGATTAAGTAGCCTTATTGTCATATTTATGAGTAAGGGCCACATAATTTTAATACATTATGACTAATAGCTAATCAAGAATCCCATAGGGTTACTATTGGATTAGTCATACTAGTGTAAACCAATAAGGGTTTTAATAGATTATATTTTTATTAGGAACGCTCTCCCTCCTCTCTTAAGATAGACATAGTCTACATTTTTAATCGTGATAAATTGCATCTTGAATTGAGTTTCAGTCATTGAATTTAAAAGTAATTATCATGCCAATAGTTGTAAGTAACTTATTATTATTATGAGGCTATATAATTTACCTCCATATATCTAATGGAATTTAGGCCTTATACCTTTACTATGAAGGTATTATGAGGTGCCTAATAATTAATTATACAAACTCTCTAATATATTCATCTATAGCTTATCATAAACTTCCTATTTATTAGATATTTATCAAAATAGTGCCCATTGTCATATATATACCATTTATAAGGCCTATTACAATATTTATTTAGGTAAAATAATATCTATCTAGTCGAGTATCAATAAAGGCATAAATTATTTGGCTTATCATAAACTCTCTAATTCACGTATTGGTTATCCTCTAATTATCCCTAATATTATCCTTAAAAATAAAGGTAGTGATAAATTGATACTTTGTAATTATGATAATCCATGATAAATATAACTTCTTGTATAATCTATATATATAACGGATGGAATATCCCTACTAGTCTAATATGGTGGCTAGGCGCTAAATTATGTCATGTCAATCCCATCTTAGTGGATATTTTACTAAATGCATTGGGACTATCATGCTCTAATTAGATGGAGGTTATATTAGTCCTAAATCGGAGTATCATGACCACGGAAGTAATATAGGATATTTATCATATAAATTAAAATTCTTTTTTATTAGGGAGAGTATTATAATATACCTTATTCAAAAGTGATGGTTGTAGGAGGCTGACCAATAATTAATGTATATGGTCTCCTTATATCATAACCGGGGTGACCATGTCTATGAGATATCGTGTTAAATAATTCTACCATAAATTATTATTGGTAGAATATCTCAAAGGACCATCTCCTCCTAAAGCTTAAACTATTAGATGAGGTTTTATGATATGATTTATATTATTCTCTAGCACACCCCATCAAGTGAAAGCCCTTTAGACTTGAAACTTACATAAGCCTATACTACCTTGTGCTTAATTAATTATAAGAGAAAGTGAGGGTAGTAAGATTTGAACTTACGATTGTTGGTCATCAAGGCTTTGGTACCATCTCAAAGGACCATCCCACCCTAAAGCTTAAAGCTGTTAGGGAGGCCCCGGAATATGATTTATATTATTCTCTAACAGAATAAACATAATCCTTAGGAATACATGCCTCCCCTTTCCTTTTGAAAATAACTATTTCCCTATCGAATTAACAAGGGTTATTAATCAAGAGATATAATAAGATAACTCTTTTGGTGATTTTTATAATCAAATGGGTTGTTAGGATGATATGTTGATATCTATCTACCATAGTAAAACTTATTACTAAGGTGACCTTTAGTATGGTCACAAATTCCTATTATTGACAAATATATCCAAGATGCAACTTAGTGATAGGCTGTAATGAGATATATCACTCTATCACTAATATTGGGGACTATAATATTGTTACCATTTGATTATCAAAATCACCAAAAGAGTTATCTTACTATATCTCTTGATTGATAACCCTTGTTTATTGGACAATAAACCTATAATTATGATTAAGTCCAATATAATTATCCCTCATTTAGAATTAACTCTTGATGTTTAAGGTATGAGATAGCACCTAGGGTTGGAGTCATTATTATTGTTCTCCATCTAGGGATAATACTCTATTTAGGTTATGAGAACCAATCTTCTAGTGGAAATTACCTATAGTTTGCTCCCGGATAGATGATATTATATTTTTGAGGAAAGTATTACCCTAGCCTATCCAAAGAGAATCATTGTACCTACATCATAAGGGGTATAAACGAGATAATCCCATACCATGGCTTCTATATTCCCTTACCATTAGCATTGAACAGATATAACTACCATTGATAGTATGGAGTACAATAGGGAGTTTGATAGTTATTAGACAATGAGTAATCATAATCTTTTGCTCATATCTTTTGCGGTTACCTATTAAAATTATCTTAATAAAGTAATCCTTAGTCAATAACATAGACTTTAGACACGATTAGCCTATAGTGGATTAGATGCCTATAGGAGTCAATAACATGGACTTTAGACATGATTAGTCTATAGTGGATTAGATGCCTATAGGCTTCGTAATGTTAAAATAGGGCACGTTCTAAGAGATTAATTGTGGTTCTCAATATATTGGTTTTAATGACGTATTTAACGTCTCTTCCAATTAAGTAAACTATTTTATAGTATACTTGTGGCAAAATTGGTAAACTTCATATTAGAGATCTAAAATTTACCATGCTTGTGAAAGGTAATAATGGATTATGTCACTAGTTCTATGATAGTTGCTATAATATCATCTAAAAGTTAAGACAAATGATTATGATATGAATCGTTAATATAGCCTGCAATAAAATAATAGAGGTTGTTTACTCTAAGCATACTAATTGGATATCTTTTTATAAGGTCCATTTTAATTGTCTAAAGGCTATAATAAAATGAAAGAAAATTATAATCACCTTGAGCCATCTATGTTTTTTGATCTTTTCATTGTCATACTCTAAGGCCTCTTGTTTGATAAAAGATATTTTTCATTGAATACATAATGAATTAGTATGTTTGGAGTTATATTGTATCTCATTCCATAACTCCATTTTTAGGAGTAAATAAATGTTAAGACAAAAGGAAAATCACATTTGATGAGTATATTTATGACAATACTAAGAATATTAATAAGGATATCATTTAACAAGTCTCACCAATAGTAATTATTCCTAAAAATAATATTGGAATATACCAATTGACTCTTGCAGTATTTGAATAAATCATGTATTATCCCACTACCATTATTGATAATGGATAAGTGATCTTAGTTTACTATTATTATCATGTTTCTAAATAAGAGCACTAGGGGATTAACTAATATGACATATAATATTTTTGGATTACCTTTCATGAGGACCAAACCCTAATAGGATTTCATCTAATTTTTTCACCTTGATTTATGGATAAACATGCTTTTGTGGACCAATATTCCCTCTTTGGTAAATACATAAAGGAATAAACAAGGTAATCTAGATAAGCTAATATCTTATAGTAATGTTCCTATATGGATAATTATCGGGATATCATTAATATAGCCTATGGGTTTGGTCTAAGTAAATTTATTAGGCTTATCACTAGGAAAATATTGCTTATAGTCCATAATTTTGGGGCCACTCTCTATTTATCTTTACATAGTCTCTTATTCTCCGAAATGTTAATATCAATGTCCAAGTTCTCTACTTGTTTAGTCTAGAGAACTTATTTTCGAATACCATCAATATCTCCCTCTCTAAAGATATTATAAATTATTCCATTCATTCCTTAATAGGATAAACAATAATAGTGATGGTCACTTAGCAATATCTTTATAGGGGCCTCAATAATTTGCTCTCCCTTATGTTCTTACACGTATATATTAGAATGGAGAGTTATCATCCTTGATATATCCAATTACTTAATTCTCCTATGGAGAGAGTAAGAGACTACGATAAGTCACTTATGAAGGGATAGGACGTAACTTTCTCTCAATATATGATATCGTATATATTTATTAAGATTGCCTATTATTATAGTCTCTTACTCTCTCCATATCCTTATTTTTGCCTATATAAAAATAATCCGAATTAAAAGTTCTTTAGCCTATTGTCCGATAAAGAGGGTCTCCATTATTAGCTCATGGGTTTAATCCTCTACTTTAATTATTTTCTCATCAAATAGAAAACATTGTTAGGGACGCTTAGTATCTATAAGCTATTAAAGATATCCCCTTTAGGTAATATGGTAACTCTATTTGGGTATAATTGGATCTAGAGCATTACTCTAGTAACAATGATATAATATCCTCTAATACTCATGAGGGCCCCTTCAAGGGGATCTCTCTATTGATACTCCCTCTTTTTTTTCTTTTTGTTTTTTTCTTCTTTTTTTTTTTAAGTGGCCACCCTATTTGATTATAAACACCATAGTTTATCCCTTTTGTTTTCCTCGCACAAAAGGTTTTATAAGAAGAACCTATTGAGACCTACCCTTTTTGAAAGGAGTATACCAATAATCTAGAGCCTAACCAATAGATTCTTTGGCCACAATGGGGTCCAAACTAGATAGATTATAAATAATTTAAATAATCAAGCTGAAATATCTATTGGTGTACACTTGGAAAAGATAATAACTATCAATTGATCACTTATATCCCATAAAGGTATAACCCATTTGAGACGACACAATAACAAACCTGAAATCTCTATGCTAATATGCTCACTAGTATAGGCTGGTACTAAAAGATGGTCCTATTATAGTCATTACATTCAAGTGAGAGAAAAGCAAGGAACGATATTATGGACCTGCATCAATGGTAAATATCTCCGTAATTCTCTCGTTTTTCATCAATTTATTAAACCATAAT